>PVJX010025252.1:0-27090 GCA_004027295.1 Dolichotis patagonum | reverse complement strand
ATTATAAAAAAAAGAAGACACAGAAGAATGGAGGAACATAAATGGAGAGAAAAATTTAATGAAGAATTCAGGAAAAACCTAGAATTCATGAAACAGATTCAAAGAGATTATCAGAAACTAAAGACTCCATAGAAAGCTGGCAAAACTGCTTGAAAGAAACCAAAGATAGACTATCAAAAATTGAACACAGGCTTGCAATGTGGGGTCATGAAAGGGAAGATCTCTTAAAAATAACAAGGTAGCAGGCAGTAAAGATACAAAGACTGGAAGATGACAAGAGGATCTATAACTTAAGAATAAAGTATGTGAATGAAGAAGCAGGAATCAAATCAGAGGAATTACAAAGGCTATTCACAGAAATTATTAAAGAAAATTTCCAAAGCATAGAAAAAAGAAATGATATGCAGAGATTTGAAGCATAGAGAACTCCAGCCACCTACAACCCAAACAGAGCTACACCCAGACACATAATAATCAAGATCCCAGAAATTCAATACAAGAACAGAATATTAAAAGCCATCAGAGAAAAGAAACAGATCACCTCTAAAGGAAAACCCATCAAAATCATGGCAGACTTCTTGAAACAGACCATCAGGTCAAGAAGAGCTTGGAGTAAAGTAATTCAAGCGCTGAAGGAGAACAGTCTCCAGCCCAGATTGATGTATTCTGCAAAACTCTCTCTAGAAATTAATGGAGAAAAAAGATGCTTCCATGACAAAGAGGAACTAGGAGAATTTGTGACCACCAGTCCAACCCTACAAAAAATACTGAAGGACGTTCTAGGGAGAGAGAACAACAATACGAGCATTTCAGGAACAGTGGCAGAGAGGCCTCAGTGAATGAGGCAGACAGTGAAGTAGAAGAGAAAAATAGACTACCAATGGTAGAAAAATAGAATAGCAGAAAGGAGGTAGAGAAGATTGACTATGATCTCTAGTATAGAGGCCCTCGAAATACTAACAGAGAGAAACACAGGCAGAGTAGATCAGGAGATAGGGTCCATTGAGCTGCTGTATATAGGGAGGCAGTGGGACCCAAAATAAGCAGTGCACCCCATGGGAGTGAAAGGGGAGGAATTATCTAAGAAACGGAGGCAGAGGATGCTGTTAATTGGGTACCAAGATTTAGAATTTACATTATTCTCACCACTCTCCTTGGATGGATTATGTGCTGCTCCAGTTTGTCTACTTACGCTAGACTTGAGGACATGGTCAGCTATCCCAAAAATAAGAGGACATATTAAGGTAATCTCCCCTAGTTTTCCTATCAAGTTAATCTGAAGCCCTTTATAACTTCTACTGTCTTATTGTGACTGATCTTATTTGAATCTGGTTTGTTAGATTGCTACTTTGTATTGACTGATTTTATTTAAATCTGTTGTGATGGATAGCATCAAGTCTAAGAGTATAGGCAACTGCACTGAAGATGACAAGATTCACTAAGATACCCACTCTTGTTCGATTATTACTTGCTTTGGAAGTCTTATAGTGTCTTTAATGCTTAGTTTTTATTAATGTTGTTATATACTGCTGAGACACCATGGTAACCATTGTAGATCACCTTGTATTGCAGTTTTATATGACTTTTCTGCCTCATGCTTTTCTAGGAATAGTTTTGTTTTATCTTGCTTTGTTTTGTTTTTCCTGCTAATACAGAAATGATAGATATACATGTAGAGACTCACACATGTGTAGAGCTGATAAACAGTTTACAAGAACCAACTATATAACACATGTTGAATTAAACAACTACTTTGAAGAAAAAGAGACACTACAATACCCAGTGCTGATTCCATAATGTCAGGTTGTGAAGTCCAGCAAAACTATCACTTTTTGTTCAAAGTGATCTTAGCTTGCTTTGCCTTGTTTAAGTTCAACACACATTAAGGTATGGACAGCTGTTTTGAGGAGAATGAGAGACACTATGACAGCCATTCTTGGCTTCCCTAATGTCTGGTCTTGAATACCTAAAATGCCCTCCTTGTCCTGCTCAGATCAATTCCATACTAGGTTGTTTCATGTGAGTTCCCTGTATGTGACAATATGGACAACTATTTGGAAGAAAACAAGAGTCAATATAATAGAGAGTGAATATCTCCAGTTGTCTAGTTTTGAAATTTTTATCTCTTACATTGCTTTCTTGTAATCTGCTTTGCTCTGTTTTGTTGTGTTTAATTTTACCCGTTTGATATAATTACATGTATATTTGAGTGGGTAAGATGGATGACCATATTGCTGTTTTGGTCAGATTGTGGAGCAGAGCTTTTAACAGTCTCACTGTTTGAATGTCTACTTTATATGTTTTAACTTTGTAATTTGAACAACTATTTCCAAGACGTCAGTATGTAATTTGTGAAGTAATAATTTCTTAGGTTTTTTTTTGATGTTGTTTTTTTCCTTTTTTCCTTGAAATACTGTATTGTCACTACCCTTTATTCTATTTTGTTTTGTTTTGTTTTTTTCTCTTCAAATAAAATTATTAAAAAAAGATGACCATATTACTAAATTTTTGTTGGATCATTGAACAGAATGGTTTGTACTGTCACAGTTTGAGTATCTATCCACTTTTTATGCTTTGGTTTTGTAACTTGAACCACTATTTCTAAGATGACAACAAGTAATGTATCAACTAGCGATTTCTTAGTGTTAATTTTTTGTTTTGCTCTTTTTTTGAATTCTATATTATTCTAACTTTTTTTCTATTTTTTTCTTTCTTTCTTTAAATAAAAAAAAATTCTACAATGGTTGTGCCAGTTCACACTCCCACCAACCATGGAGAAGATTCCTTTTATTCCATAGCCTTGTCAGCACTTGTTATGATTGATTCCTTGATGGCAGCCATTCTTTCTGTAGTGTGATGGAATCTCAGTGTTGTTTTAATTTGCATTTCCTTAATGACCAGTGATATTGAACATTTTTCTACATATGTATTTTTTGTAAAACACAGGCTGTTTTACAGGGTAGAAGCTCAATAAATGTTACATGTTGCTTATTACTATTTAAAATATGTATTTGTTGGATCTTAAGAAATTCTTTGAAAACTGTATTGACCTATTTTGGAATATAGTTATAGTCTGAATGTTTCTGTGTGCCTAAAATTCACAGGCGTAGCTGAGAGCCAGGCCTGTTCGGGATTGGGAACATCGCAGGACCCACAGCTGAGAGCTGGGCTGCTCAGCAAAGCTAGGCCCACCCTTTGCTCACAGGGAACATTGCAGGGACCAGTGGCAGAGGGCCTGAGGTGCCTGGGTCAGCCACTGCTGGGCCCGCCCCTCCTCCAGGAACATCTAGGAAGTCTGCCACAGGCATGAGCTGCCTGGGACCACATCTGCTGATGCCCTTGCACTCGGAACACTGGACTGCAGTGGACTACAATGCTGGCTCGATGAGAGGCTCAGGAACCCTTCACCCAAGCAGAAGACTTCATCAGGCTTCAGTCAGGGTGGTGAGTTTGCCCCCAAAAATAGAGGTCTGCAGTGGGTAAATAGGGGCAGAAGTGAGACTTCCTCCACAGTGGATAACCTGGCAAGAGAGTAGGTAACCCCCTCCCTTCACACAGAGGACATCAGACAGGTTGAGGAGTGCACCAATATTGTCCTGCCCCAATTTAGAGGAAATTAAAAGAACTTATGAGGCCCCAGTGACACAGTAGGGCCTCAGCTGACAAAAACACTATAGCCAGGGAGACCTGGTCACCTGCCACAACCTGAAGCTATAACAACAGCAGGAACTAAGAGCTGCCTTACATCAATACTTCTGGGCTAGTTAGCCCAGAAAGAATATAGGACCCACCCAACAGCCATAGTAGGAGGAATTCAGGAGACTAGATCTCCTCTTCATGGTGGTACCCAGCAATTTGACAAACATTAACCACACAGTAGAACCCTGAAACACACACTACAAAACTTGTGACTGTTGGGATAGAAAAACCAGAAATTTACCCAAAAGGTGAAAATGACTAAACAAAAAGGCAAAATGCAATCCCAAACATCTAGTCCATCAGGGGCAAGTGCACGTGATAATGAAATAGAGGACCCTAAAATTCATACAACAGAAATCTCTGAAAAGATAGCAAATGAAGTAAAGAAACAAATCCACGAGGTTATAGAGGAACTCAAATTAGAAATAATGTCTTATGTAAAGACGAAAGTAACAACCTTAGTAAATGAGCTGCTCAACATAGCTAGAGAAGAAATAGATAAGAAATTACAGGAACATGGGAAATTGATTGAAACTTTGAATGAACAATGCAGGAAACAAACAGAATCTATGAAACAAAGTGAAAGAGATATGCAAGAAGGAAAAAATTGTATTGAAAGCCTGCAAAGCCATTTAAATGAAGCTGAGGATAGAATCTCAGACCTAGCAGACAGGATTGCAGATAGCGATCTTGAAAGGATAAAACTTATAAAAACAACAAAGCAGCATGAAATGACAATCCAACAACTACAAGATGATGCCAGGAAAAACAATGTTAGAGTAATAGGCATTAGTGAGGAGGCAGGAAATAATGCAAAGGTTATAGCTAAGCTGTTCACAGAAATAATGGCAGAAAATTTCCCAAACATGGGGGGAAAATCGGATATACAAATCAGTGAGCATATAGAACACCACACAGTCATAACCAACATAAACCTACACCCAGACATATAATAATTAAGATCTCAGACATACAGCATAAAAACAGAATACTAAAAGCTGTTAGAGAAAAGACACAACTCACCTATCAAGAAAAGCCTATTAGAATCACAACAGACTTCTCAGCACAAAACTTCAGGTTAAGACGAGCTTGGAGTGAAGTATTTCAGGCCCTAAAAGAAAACAGCTTTCAACCCAGACTGATGTACCCAGCAAAACTGTCTTTCAAATTTAATGGAGAAACAAGATACTTCCATTATAAAGAACAACTAAAGAAATTCATATCCACCAAACCAACCTTATAAACAGTGTTGAAGGATATCCTAGGTAGAGATAAAAATGACCACAATCTCCAGAACAACAACAGAAAGAAATCACCAGGCTGGACAAGAAAATAAACAAGAGAGAAAAGCAGGAAACTAACAAGAGTAACACAACATGGCAAAGTCAAGCCAGTACATATCAGTGATATCCATAAATGTAAATGGGCTCAATTCACATATCAAAAGAAACAGGTTGACAGAATGGATCAAGAAACAGGATCCCACAATATGCTGTATACAAGAAACACATCTGACTCAAAAAGAAACTCATAGATTAAAAGTCCAAGGATGGAAAACAGTATTCCATGCAACAGGAACCCAGAAAAAAGCAGGGGTAACTATTCTATGTGCAGACAATGTGAACTTCAAACCTAAGATGATTAAAAGAGACAAAGAAGGTCACTACATACTCATAAGTGGAAAAATTCAAGATGAAGAACTAACAATTATAAATATATATGCACCAAACACAGGAGCACCCAACTAGATAAGACAGACACTAAAGGACATGAAAAACCAAATACACAAGAACACAGTTATTACAGGGGACCTTAGCAGCCCACTGTCACAAAGAGAGATCAACTAGACAAAAAATCAGCAAAGAAATAATAGAACTGAATCATACCTGTGAGCAGTTGGACTTAGTAGATGTTTACAGAGTGTTCCACCCGACCACATCAAGAGTAGACATTCTTCTCAGCTGCCCATGGGACATTCTCCCAAATAGACCATATATTATCCCATAAAACATTCTTTTTTGTTACTGGAGAGCAAACTCACAATCTCACACTAGCTAGCCAGGTGCTTAAGGCACTGAGCTAAATCTCCGGCCCCCCATAAAACATTCGTAAGTAAATGCAAAGGTATTGAAATTATCCCATGCATACTATCTGACCATAGCACTCTGAAACTGGAAATTAATGGCAAAAGAAATTGCAAAACTGGCATAAATACATGGAAATTAAATAACAACCTTTTGAACAACCAGTGGGCTACAGAGGAAATTAAAGAAGAAATAAAACAATACCTACAATTCAATGAAAATGCAGAAACAACGTACTGTAATCTGTGGGATGCAATGAAAGTTGTCTGAAGAGGGAAATATATAGCAATAAATTGTCATATCAAGGAAACAGAATGAGCACAAATAAACAATCTAATGCTTCATCTCAAGCTTCTAGAAAAAGAAGAGCAAGTTAAATCTAAAGCTCATAGAAGAGAGGAAATTGTAAAGATCAGAGCAGAAATCAATGCAATTGAAACTAAAACAACAATACAAAGAATTAATGAATCAAAAAGCTGACTTTTTGAGAGAATAAACAAAACTGACAAACCTCTAGCTAACCTGATAAAGAAAAATAAAGAAAAAAACCCAAATTCATGAAATAAGGACCAAACAAGGGGAAATTACTGCAGATCCCATGGAAATTCAAAAGATCATGAACACCTACTTTGAAAATCTCTACTCACATAGAAAGGAAAACATAGAGGAAATGGACAGATTTCTAGAAACATATGAACTACCAAAGCTCAACCAAGAAGATATAGCAATTTTGAATAACCCAATATCAGCTATTGAAATTGAAAACGGAATAAAAAATTTACCAACAAAGAAAAGCCCAGGTCTTGATGAATTCACGGCCGAATTCTATAAGAAATTTAGAGAAGACTTGATGCCAATACTCCTTAAACTCTTCAATGAAGTTGAAAAGAAAGCAATCCTCCCTAAATCATTCTTGGAGGCAAGTATTACTCTCATTCCAAAACCAGAGAAAGACCCAACCAAAAATGAGAACTATAGGCCAATATCACTAATGAACATAGATGCAAAGATTCTCAATAAAATACTAGCAAATAGAATGCAGCAAATCATCAAGAAGATTATACATCATGACCAAGTGGGGTTCATTCCAGGAATGCAGGGATGGTTTAACATATGCAAATCAATAAATGTAATACACCACATCAAAAGAGCCAAAAATAAAAGCCACGTGATCATCTCAATAGATGCAGGGATGGTTTAACATACACAAATCAATAAATGTAATACACCACATCAACAGAGCCAAAAACAAAAACCACATGATCATCTTAATAGATGCAGAAAAAGCTTTCCATAAGGTCCAACACATGTTCATGATAAAAACCCTTCAGAAACTTGGAATACACAGTGTCTACCTCAACCTTATAAAGGCCATCTATGACAAACCAACAGCCAATATTATACTAAATGGACAAAAACTGAAAGCTTTCACTTTAAAATCAGGAACAAGACAAAGATGTCCACTATCACCACTCCTATTCAATATGGTCCTGGGAACACTAGCCAGGGCAATCAGACAAGAGAAAGAAATAAAAGGAATAAAGATAGGAAAGGAAGAAGTTAAATTATCACTATTTGGAGATAACAAAATACTCTATATAGAAGACCCAAAAAACTCCATTAAAAGACTACTAGGGATAATAAACAAATTCAGCAGTGTAGCTGGCTACAAAGTCAATGCTCAAAAATCAATAGCATTCCTGTACACAAATGAGAAACTCACTGAGAGAAAAATTATGGAAATATTGCCCTTCACAATAACATCTAAAAAAATGAAATACTTAGGAATCAACCTAACTTAAAATGTAAAAGACCTATATACTGAAAATTATGCTATACTTAAAAAGGAGATTGCAGAGAATATCAGAAAATGGAAAGATGTTCCATGCTCTTGGCTAGGAAGAACCAACATCGTGAAAATGGCCATACTCCCAAAACTGTTATACACATTTAACACAATCCCAATCAAAATACCATTAACATACCTCACAATCTAGAGAAAACGCTCATAAAATTCATTTGGAACCAGAAGAAACCTCGAATAGCAAAGGCAGTTCTCGGCAATAAAGGCAAGGGAGGAGGCATCTCAATTCCTGACTTGAAACTGTACTACAAAGCCACAGTGATAAAATCAGCATGGTACTGGCAAGAAATAGACCTGAGGATCAACGGAACACATTAGAAGATGCAAGTATAGGTACAAAGACACTCAGCCACCTGATATTAGACAAAGGGGCTAACCATGTTCCCTGGAGGAAGGATAGACTCTTTAATAAATGGTGTTGGAAAAATGGGCTCTCCACATGCAGAAGACTGAAACTAGATCCATGCTTACATCATGCACAAAACTAAAGTCTAAGTGGATCAAAGACCTAAACATTAGAACAGAAACACTAAATCTATTGGAAGATGAGGTAGGTAGAAGTCTTGGAGACATAGGGGTAGGCAGAGAATTTATGAACAAAATGCAAACTGCATGGGAAACACTTCAGAGAATCAACAATTGGGATCTCATATTATTGAAAAGTTTCTGCACTTCAAAAGAAATCACCATCAGAGTGAAAAGAAAACCCACAGAATGGGAAAGAATTTTAACCAGCAACCCCTCAGACAAAGGACTTATATCAAGAACATATAAAGAACTGAAAAACATCAACCACCCCTAAATTCAAAGACCCTTTCCAAAAATGGACATCTGAGACAAACACACAGTTTTCAGATGAAGATATACAAATGGCAAACAAATACATGAAGAAATGTTCACCATCACTGGTCATTCCAGAAATGCAAATTAAAACAACATTGAGATATCATCTCACACCGGAAAGAATAGCTGCCATCAAGAAATCAACTGATAACAAATGTTGGTGAGGCTGCGGGGGGAAAAAGGAACCCTGCTCCACTGTTGGTGGGAGTGTACACTGGTGCAACCGCTATGGAGATAAGTATGGAAAATTCTTACAAGTCTGGTACTGGAAGCTCCATTCAACCCAGCTATTCCCCTCCTGGGTATTTTCCCAGAGAAACTGAAAAGTTCATATCACAGTGATATATGTACACCCATATTTATAGCAGCATAATTTGCAATAGCCAAATCTTGGAAACAACCAAGATGCCCATCAACCGCAGAGTGGATAAAAAGATGTGGTACTTTTATACAATGGAATATTACTCAGCTATGAAGAAGGATAATCTTGAGGCCTTCATAGGGAAATGGAGACAACTTGAGACTATCCTCATTAGTGACATAAATAAGAATCATATTTATAAATATCACATTGTGACTCTAGTGTAAAAAGAAATTAGAACTGTAGGAGTATTAAACCCAAAATGTGTAATTGCTATTGTAAAAAAGAGAGGAAAAGAAAGTACTCTAAAGTGTATAACTGCATGCGTATTTAAGTGTGTAAGATAGATGACCATATTACTGTTTTTGTTAGATTGTTAAGCAGAATTGTTAACAGTCTCACTGTTTGAATGTCAACTTTGTATGTTTTAATTTTTTAATTTGAACAACTGTTTCCAAGATGACAGCATGTAATTTATCAAGTAGTGATTTCTCAGTGTTTTTTTGTTGTTTTCTTTTTTTCCTTTGAAATTCTGTATTGTTGCTACCCTTTTTTCTGTTTTGTTTTTTTTCTCTTTAAATAAAATTTTTAAAAACCTGCTGCATTATGATCTTAGATTTTTCTAGACTCCAAAACTGTGAACAATAAATCTCTATTGCTTATGAATTACAGTCTAAGACATCTAGTTGTAAGAGCTCAAATGGACTAAAACACCTGATATTTTTACGATGTGGAGACCTCTCTTACCTTGCTGTATGTAGACATGAGTATATATATATTTATTCAATTTGCAGAAAACTTAGACACACTATTTCTTTTTTTTTTAAGTTTTATTTTAAAGGGGGTAAAATTAAACACAACAAAACAGAACAGAACAGGACATAAGAAAGCATAAATTTCAAAACTAGACAACCAGAGATCTTTACTATCTTTCATACTGTCTCTTATTTTCTTCCAAATAGTTGTCCATATCTTTGCATATGGGGAGCTCATACTAAATAACATAGCCAATCTTTTCACAAGATGTGTAGTTCACTGGCTCCCACTTGCTAAGGAGGGGGGACACGAGACAGGACAGGATGACATGAGATGTTTGATTCTCAGCCCGCTCACCGGCAGGCTCACAGCTGCCCCCCCAAAGAGGGGGGGGAGTTCCTTGTTCTCCCAGCACCCTGAGTCAACTGCATGGTGCAGGTCCTGAAGCACCAGAGTCTTTCTTCTTCGGGTGCCGAAAGTCTGCCACACTCACAGCCACCCCCCAGAGAGCGGAGGCGTTCCTTGTTCTCCTGGTACCCCGAGTCAACCGCACGGTGCAGGTCCTGACACGCCAGGGTCTCTCCCCTGCAGGCCCCCGAAAGTCTGCCATACTCACCTGCTATTTCTTTCTGATGAACTGACAATTCCATTTCTAAATTTTTGAAATGGCCAACAGACCACAGAAAGAATTCTCTTTAGGCTCCTGTTTGAAACCAGCAGCTATAGCAATCTGCTGGCCTTGCTTCAGGGTCATTAGACACGCTATTTCTATAGAGAAATTGGAAAAGTTATCTGCAACTTGGACATAGACAAAAGACATTGGCTGTTCTTTCTGTGCAGTGCTGGGCATTAGTTATGGTCAGAGTAATTGATCCAGCACACTATTACCCTGCTGGTGGGTGTGTAAAGTATGGAAGTTCCTCAAAAGACTAAAAACAGATCTACCATGTGATCCAGATATCCTGTTTCTGAGTATATATCCAAAGAAAAGAGGCATAGTACAGGGATACCTGAATAAAAGTTTATTGCAGCATGATTTACAATAGTTAAGATGTGGACTTGCCTAGGTGCCTATCAATAGATGAATCGATAAAGACTATATGTTTGTGTGTGTGTGTATAAGTTGTAAAGAAGAATGAAATCTTATCTTCAGCAAAATGAAGGCAACTGAAGGACATTATATTAAATAAAATAAGCCAGATAGAAAAAGGCAAACAAATATCAGGTTTCTCTTATATATGAAAACTAAAAAGTAAACTTGAAAGTAGAACAATGATTTCCAGGGATTGGGAAGAGTGAGGGAGAGAGATGGGGTGAAGAATGGGAAAGGGCAACTGGATTCGGTCAGTGCCTGCTGCATGCATGTCCATGGCACCAAATCCCATTATATAAAATTAATATGCATTAATAGAAAGTTTAAAATTCATGCAACAATGTACTTTTTAAAAAGCTAATAAAATTTATAGATAATATTGAAAAGTAAATAGATACTTACACAAACCTGATGATGTAAGTCTTTTCAAATTAATTCTCACAGAGGAAGCTTTTTGAGGAAAAAATAGCCAGCTCACAAGGTTTATTAAAAGTGCTTTGTTCTTTAATAGAACAACATCTTTCTGTGTTCTCTTAACTATCCTGTTTTTTCTCTGTTTGGTTCATGGTTCCAGTCATGATTCTATTTGGAAGAAGTATCTGCAGGTGCCTTTGCTTTTGACCCAGATTTAAAATATGCTATTTAAATCTATGATACAGTAACCAAACTAAACCCTAATTGGTTTAATGTTGGTAATAGAAAATTTCCTTTTCAAAGAAAACAACTTTGGAAACATTGCACACAGCAAGTTGAGAATCAAGAATCTCTTGTTGAAGAAAACTTCAGTAACTAAATGCAATAGTTTAGAAAACATGAGCTGGATTTTCCTGATAAGCAAGGACATTCTTGGCAGCATGAAAGGGAGATTTCTTCTAGAATCTAAATATTTTACCTTTTAGCATTTATAATAGGTAGAAAATAATTTTATTTGTGTATAGTAAAATTATCTACAGTATTTGAACATTCAAGTAAGTCAGAAAAGAGGTCTTTTAGAAAATGTGGTAAGAGACAAAAGCAAGTTCAGCTGGCATTACTGATAATGATTCTTTGCAAACAAGATAGATATATCATATTTAACTCTCAGTATTCCCTATTTTGTAACTTGGTCATTGGTGTGATGATTGCCATTATAATAACTAAATGTTTGATTTCAAAGTTACAAAAAATAATGTGAAAATATTTTAAATAGGAATGAATATATCAGAAATGTCTGTAATATAAGGTATTTTACCCTAATAATTGAAAAACAGATATTTTGACTCTATGTGTCCATTATATGCATATATAAACATAACAGTTTATACTACAAATATTTTTTAAAATTTGAGGTTTTGACTATACTTATAGACCACTCTCTACCTACTTATAGCTATTCATATGCACATAGTAGTATGTATTATACGATTTAAAAAAACAAAAACCTTTGTTACAGAAGCTCATGCTTAATCCTTAAAAAACTCAATCAATAATATCTTTTCTATAATTCTAACTATACATCAAATTTGTCTCAAGTCAATGTTATATGCTTGCATATGTATCATTATTGTTGTTGCATTGGCATCCCAGTTAATAAAATTGCTAAAATATTTGATAAACCCATCTTTAATATATCATATGTAAATGTAAAAAGGCATGGTTTAAATAATTTAGCAAACTCTACAGCATCTCTACTTAATGTTTGTTATTGCTGTCACAAGGTGAAAGAACATTGCCTTTGTAATGGCTGAGTATAGTGTATGAATTTCTGACCAAAGGAAAATTACTTTAGAGGCATAAAACCAGGCCAGAGCCTTCTTCATGACATAAAGTTCTGGGAGGTGGCTCACAGGCAGCAATTTCAGGTAGTTTCCTAGAGCAAGAGGGTATTTCAACTAAGAAAGGAGAACAGGAAAATCATGTGTACTCAACACACTGATTTAGTCTACACAAAATAACTCTTATTTAGAAGGCAATGAGCTTAGAAATCCTATTTCATTAGCTTTATATAAAAGACGAATGACAAATAGTGCTCAAAAAGAAAATTACTGTACCTACCCACATAAAAACATCTAATGAAGTCTAATACGCAGTCATTTAGATTCATAATAACAAACATCTAAATACATCTACTACACAGATGTTTAGGGATGAGTGGACAAAACATTCAAATGATAATTTTTTAAGCTTTTATTTTTAAAATTGTAAAACATGCATTTGGTTAATTCTGTCAAAGGGCTTAAAATAATGAAAAGGACTGAACATATACATCTTTTAATTAACATGTTCATTTATTCACTCACTGATTCAACAAAGACAGAGTGGTTTTGTTATTGTTGCATTTGACCTACATAGCAAAGAGGCAGGAGTCCGGCGGGTCTGCAGTCTCCGTCTGCAGGAGCCACAGATGGAGTCTGTGAGAGTTAATTGAACATTCCTCTCTATCTCTGTGCACAGCGCTCTGCTGGAGCTGCAGAAATCTAGGGAAGGTTTCCCACTTCTTCAAGCTGGTGATCTAAGGGCTGAGACAAACACATTCTATACAGGGGAGACATCCACATTTTGAGGTACTATAGGACTCGTTAAGAAATCAATGCACAGCGATGTTTTTTGTATTTTTATTTTATTTTATTTTATTTTATTTTATTTTATTTTATTATTTTAAAGAGGATAAAACCAAGGAAAATAAAGCAGAATAGAACCAACCAAAAATAAACCAGTATAAGTAATGTAGGACTTTACAGTCTTACAAAACCAACACGAGTTACCATAATGCATTTTGTTGTCTTCAAAACAGCTGCAGATACTTTTGAACATAGTAAAAATCGAACAGAACAGAACGGACTAGAATAGAAACAATAAAGCCAAAACAGTGAATGCAGTAAAGGACTTCAAAACAGGCCACTAGTAAATGCAAAATGGCTACCATAATGTGTCTTATCTTTCAAATAGCTGCTCCTGCTTATTCAAACAAAACGAAAGAGAATAAAACCCAACCCAACAAGACAATGTAAATGAGATTGTTTCCCTGGGGGATTTGGTGAGGGCCCTGGTTCTCTCCTCCTGGACTGCAGGTGCAGACTCAAGGGGAGAGGCTTGGGCGTGGCTGTCACCACACAATAATGTTTTAAAAATGCTTTACTTGATTAGAAGGAAGTCATTTTGTAGCTTTAAACTGGGTATTTTTTTTATTGATCCGTTGGTCTATAGAGCATCTCAACTACTCATCTTGGAGAAGACAGTTTGTCACTGAGATCCTGTGAACCTTTATGTTGAGAAGTCAGAGAAAATGAAAACTGAAAAGAAAGAAGATACAGAAGTAAACGATGGCCAGGGATATAGCTCAGCAGCATAGTGCTTGCCTGGCAAGCACAAGGTCTCGAGTTTAATTCCTGGCACATACACAAAAGTAAATAATGAAATGTCATATTATAGTTGTGGCTTTTGACATATAAACAAGAATCTTGAAGTTAAAAAAACCCCACAAATTCCCTACCCGGATGCATGGCTTGAAGTTAGTCTCATGCAATACCACCGGTCACTTCAGGAACCTTGCCTGTGGGCTCTTTCCTTCTCCTCAATAGCAGTTTTGTCACTTTGAAGGAAATATTGTGAATAATTTGAAACATAAACTGGACACAAGTGGTCAATAACATAAACTCAGTAGACTCACATCCTTCTCTTCCTTGAGTATTTAGAAATCTGCTTTCATCCTTAGTTTCACTTGAATATTCCTTAAGATTGCCTGAGCTCTAAGGCAATGGGATCCTTCCACTTCATGTAAACGTTCTGGTCAGAACTTACCTCAGGTCAGGCAGGTATTTGCACTACCAGGCTGTGTCCTGAGTGCCTGGCACTCACGTGCTCATCTCTGTGTCTGTCCTCTTTCCTCCCCCGGTTCTCTGTTGATCCATTTGGTTGAGATTTCACATTTCATTTGTTGTATATATTTCTGCATGCTATCGTTAGGTTATCACAAATTAGCATTTTTAGAGTCCTGTTATTCTCTCAGGTGCCCATAAAATGGTTTTATTTGTTCAGAAACTAAAAGGAACTCTGTGACCAATATAATAAAATATAGAAGCAGTCTCTAAATTTTCCATTTTCACTAAATGAGGAAAAAAAATATCAAAAACTATCTCTATGATTAGGAAACCTCATTTAGACAAGTAAATTGAATGTTTTACTTAACTGAGTATTTTGGTCTTGGGTAGATAAATACATATACAAGAAATAAATCATCCAAAAATATGAGGTTTTTTAAAGAAAACATTTAGCCCTTTGTCAATTTTGTGACTTGAGCAACTACTTCTAAGATAATATGTAATTTATCAACTACTAATTTCTCACTTTTTAAAAAAATTCTGTATTATTTCTACCCTTTTTTCTGTTTTGCTTTTTTTCTCTAAATTAAAAAAAGAAAATATTTAAAGAAATGTTCCCTATATTAACAGAATATACTCTAAAACCTTTGACTTGTAATAAAAGAAAAATTGCTCTGTGTCCTAAATTTAATTACAAGAAGAAGTGATATGGGGGAGGTCCATTAGTTAACAGAGCTTAACCTGAAACAACAGAAGATGATTTCACATTACAGGATGTTTGTAAAATGAGAGCTCAGAATCCCATTGTGATCTTCTAAGTAACATTGCCTTCTTCCTGGAATGCTAAGAAATGCAGTAACTGAAAGTCCTATTCAGAGCTGTCCAATCTCGAACCTTTCTCCACTTGGTGTTATCTTGCTCCTCTTATTGTTGCCAGGTTCTGGGCTTCTGGGGTTTCCTAGAGGTGCTTGCAAGGTTCTTTCTGTCCTGGTCAAGGCAGTGCAAAAGGTAGCAAAGTTTTACATTTACTAAAGGTATGAAAAGAATTATGCTTTACAGAATGAGTGCAGGCCAACGAGAGGAAGGAAAGGAAATGCACCCTGCAAAGCACAGTGTGGGCGCTGAGAGTTACCAGTGGCCTCTGCTTGATGGCAGCCACCTTTTGTATCTCTCTTTCTTCGGGTTGATGTCAAGCCTAGGCTGTTCTATTGAAAATGTGCTTGAATTCTTGAGAGAAGGATTCAAGACGGCATTCTCTGATTGGTTCCAGGTGCAGGACTTTGGGAACCATTTTTCTGTGCCTGCCCTGAATCTCCCTGATTAACAGATCACACCTGCTTTCCCAGCTGCTCTACCACGCCCTAATCTCTTGTCCTGTTATTTGTTTCTGGTTTAGGTTCAATGCAAAAAATTTAATTTTAGGGGAGTCAAATTTTAATTATAAAAATTTTTTATATCTAGGTGCAGTGGACATTTTTCCAACTGCTAGCTGGCCCTGCTTCTGGAAGTTGAAGGAATTTGTTGCAGAAGTTGGTCCTTTTCTGGAAAATGTTTAGGACTTTCACAAAGTTGTGAAACTACCACCGCTAATTTTGAAACATTTTTTTCACTTTGAATAAACATTATATCCACTCTTCCTCCTTTCCTCAGACCCTGGAAACCACCAATCTACTTTATGTCTTTGCTTTTTTGTTTATGAGTATTTCACATAAGTGGAATCATATAACATGTGTCCTGTTATTGGTTGTTTAACATAAATGAAACCATACAATATGTGATCTGTGGGTCTGGCCTTGGGTTAGCATAATGTTTTCAAAGTTCATCTGTACTATGGTGTCAGGAGGAAAGCCTTTCCATTTACCAGTTTAGGTTCTGCGGTTGAGTGCTGTAAATTTAACCAACAAGAGGCGGATTAATAGAAGGAATTACAGTGTATATTCATACGCATATGCAGACATACAAGATGAGTAGGTCTCCCAACAGCCAAAGATAAGGCTTTGTATACCTCTTTTAGCAGGAAGAGGAAGCAGGAGAAAGGGCTTCTATGGACAGAACAAAGATATCTTAGGGAAGACAAATGGATTTTTAGGAGTAAGAAAGGAAAGATAATATTTGTGATGATATTTTTAAAATATAAGTCCAATTGATCTTATCCAACTTTTTCCTGGATACAAAATTTCCTGGAGAAGAGGGGTCGGGTGATGGCTGTGTTAGTAAATTTTCCATCACTATTATGAAAAAGAAACTTCGTGGCATCAGGAAGCACAGAGACAGGGACTGCAGGAGAAGGAGCTAATGTCTCAATGTCCTCTTTAAAGACCCTCCCACAGACCTCACTTCCTTCACTGGGCCCCACCTCCCAAAGGTTCTACAGTGTGGCAACAGCGCCACAGGCTGAGAACTAAGACTTTAACACCTGAGCCTTGGGGGATACTCAAGGACCATGCCGTAGCACTGCCTGCCTCATTCACAGATGCTTGTAGTGGGTGAGGAAAGTATGAAAAAGTTTATTTCAGCATCAAATGAATCTCAAATTCCTTCAGTTTAAAATAATCTTCATATCAACTGTAGGATCCAGGGGTACCCACAGTGGCATGCATTAGTACTTGCCTGGTTTGTAGGGCCAAGACTATTTCATTACACTATATTGTGTTTACCCATTTATCAGCTGATGAACACTTGCTGGGGTTTGAGTGTGCACTCAACATTGCATTTGCTGGAAACTTAATCTTTGAAGTCCTATATTGGTGAAAGTTGTGAGGTGAGACCCTTGTGAGAGTCCATTCTGTAGGTTGTCTTTTTATTTTCTTGATAATATCTTGATAAATTTTCAGTTTGATGAAGTCCAATTTATCTCTTTCTTGCTTCTCCTTTGTGTTAAAATTTTAACTTGAAACTCAAATCAGAGATGAAGAGGTAGAAAACCATCACTGTGCTAGGTATTATTTCAAAGACTGCAAAATCCTTATAGAAAAGTGGAATGATGAGTTCTGGTTGACTTTACCATCCTTTTGTTATATTTACAAATTTGAAAAACAAATAAAAAGAAGCTTCTTTATGTTTTTTAAGGGACACAATTTTCTGAGAACTTGCCACTCATCTGAAATGGCATTTTTATTTCAGAGGTAAAAAAATCTTTCCTAAATGGTAAAGTCCAGATTGTTATGTTTATGATCAAAGGACTATTTTCTGGAATTCTGTCATTTATATATTTTCTTAGAAAACAGTATAAGTATTTTCTCATCCCAAATAATTTTAATTATAACAGATGCATACTAGGAAAGTGTCTTGTGAAAGATATTATTAGCGTTTTGGGGGCAACTCTAGGTGTTAAACACATGAGATCTTTGACATGGATTACCCATTTCATTCTCTATTGCTGGAGACCATGAATTATAAATTGATATTGTATCTGCCTGGGGCCCTCTTTGCCCTGCCTTGTAGGCTGGTTTTGGAATGTGGAAATCCCACTTATTGATCACAGCTGAGATTTTGATGGTCAGTGAGGCTGTGATGCTCACAGAGCATAATGACGTCTGCTGAGGACAACATTGGGAAAACTGGTACCTGGGTGTGAGAATGAATTTCAACTTGTTTCTTTTGTGATGTTAAATTTTCCCATCCAACTACTACTTCTATGCTTGTCTTAGTTACTTTTCTCTGTCTCTGAGACAAAATATCCAACACCCACAAGTTAAAGGAGGAAGGATCTACTTAGCTCACAGTTCATAGAGGTTTCTGTCCATAATTAGCTGGTTCCAAGGCAGGATGGCATGTGGGAGAAGGAAACAGCAAAAGCAACTACAGCAAAGCAGGGAGACAAGCCTCTTTCTGCTCATTTTATCTTTTCCAGATTGCTGGGATTAGGTTGGTGCAAATTCAATCAATGTACTTATCTGGAATTCACTTTCTCATAATCCCAGCACCCTTGATCCTAGCATTGAGCCGCGGATCAATCACAAACTCTAGATTGAGCTACCTTTGAAAAACCTCTATCTAAAAGTGCATGAGGCTTTGGGGGGAAACAACTATACACAAACCATAACAATGCAATTTCAGGAAAAGCACTGCATTCCTCCAGCTGTAATGATTAATAAAATAGTGGTTAGCTATTGGTTTCTTGGTCTTTGTTCCTGGAGAACATAGAACATCCCAGAACTCTGTTTCCTTTCAGTTCTTGTCCATTGTTCTTTTTCTTTCTCACCTTGCATTGTAACTCAGGGCAAGAGGCTGGGAACTGTCTTGGCTACTTTTTTTTCTTGTTGAAACAACATATCTAATGCCCAAAGTTAAGGAAGGGAAGATTTATTTCTTTCAGGTTGGGGGCTTCAGTACATACTCAGTTGGCCTCAAGGCAAAATGACATGGCTGAGAGGCAGGGGTTTGTGGTTGCGGCACCAGCAAGCACAAACAGCAACAGAGAGATACACACTTTCCTCTCGCTGTTACACTGTATGCTGGCTCCACCTCTGGGTGGGTGTAGCACTCACACCACCAATACGAGTTCTAGAAAAGGAACCAATCACAAATGCTAGATTCAGCTGTGTCTATGATTGCATGAGGCTAGTGGGGGCTATCTGACATAAACCATAATATTCTACCCTTGGCCCCCCAAAACTCATGCACATCCTTTTTACAAAAGACATTTAGTCCATCGCCAAGAGTTGTCAAAGACCTAACAGTTTCAGCACTGGTGAAAAGTCCATGTCCCAAGTCTCATCTGAGATCTAAGGCAAACTCTTAGCTGCAAGCCCTTGTACAAACGAAAACAATGTTAGACACTTCCAATATGCAATGGCACAAGATAAACATTACCGTTCTAAAAGTTACAAACAGGGCAACACAAAGCATTGGAATTAAAGCAAGTTCAAAACCCAGCAGAGCAAACATTAAGTCTTGGAGTTTCAAATGCTCAGCATTTGAAGCAATCTGGTTGTGTGATCTAAAAGGCTTGAGTGACTTCACCCCAACAGCACTTTCAGGGGTTCCAGTTCCTACAGCTTCTCTCTTAAGTTCACACTGCTTGGTGTTTGCAGCTTTCCTTGGATAATCCACATTCCTGGCTTTTCCAAACTTCTGGGGGTCCACTGCACCTTTGGCTTTACCCTTACATTTTTACATATTATCCTCTCAGAGACACACTGCTTGGCCTCCCAAATTGGTGTGGAAGCTGCCTTAACTTCACAATGCATGCGTTTTCCTTGCACCTAAAACTAGTGCCATGCTGAAGCTACCAAGGTCCGTTGCCAGCTGGAGCAGTAGCCAGGCTTTCTTTTCTCATGGCTGTAGGGGTCGAGTGCTGGGATCACTGAGCTCTCTGAACCTGATTGTGAGGAACAGCTTCTCTATGCCAGCACTGTTCTGGAATCTGGTATGGCTGCCACCACTTTGGAACCTCCTGTGTCCTCCGTTGCCACTCTGGAATGTAGCTTTCTCCTCCAAGCAAAGTCTTTCACTTTTGCAGTTTTAAGGCTGCAAAGAGTGGAGACCCACTGCTTCCTGGAATGCCCCCAAGCCATATTTTTTTATTTTTTTGTTTTTTCTCAGCAATCAAGATCTCAGCTTTATCTTTACAGTCCACAGCTTTCTGGTCAAACTCACAACATTTTAAATCATCCTGCTGGGTTCTTTGTTCTTAATTTGCAATACAAATCTGGCTAAAAGCCCCCAACAATAGCCATGCCACTGCCTCAACATTAGACTGCTTTGAAATTTCTTTTGCCAGATTAATCAGTCCATTTTCCTTAATCTCAGTCTCAGGTAAAGTCTCTGGGCATGAGCAAAATCAAGACAAACTTTCTGCCAAGCCATAGCACACATTGTGTGGAGTCCAACAACCAATGCAGTCCTTCTTCCTAGCAGAAAACTCCCAAACCTTGTCTTTACTGGCAGGCTTTCTATCAGCCTTCTGGTCTCCTGAGCTCTGACCAGAATCTCCCTTACAGAATGGCCCAAGCTTTTCCACTCTTTCAGGTGACATCTCCAAACTTTTCCAAACTCTTTCTACAAGCCACTTCCAAAGGCTCTTGAGCCACATGGTCAGGTATAGTTACAGCAATGACCCGATTCCTGGTACCAAATTCTGTCTTAGTTACTTTCCAAAACAGCAAAAACAATATTTGCCTTCAAAGAGACCATAGAAGGAAATTCCCTATATTTGCTATATTGTGAACTGACATCCTCCCAAGAGATGCCCAGACCTCTGGCCTCAGGTCATCATAATCAACCCAACAATACAAGCATTTAGTTGCTTTATGTGCCTTAGTTGTTATCAACTCTGAGTGTCCTCGACCCCTTCCAGTTGCTAAATGGGGAGGTAGGGTGGGACCTTTGATTCTCAGCTGGCACACTGGTAGGTTCATGGGAGACACTGAATTGATCTCTTCCTGGCATGTTCGCTGCTTGCTCGCACTGCCAATTACAAGGAGGGAGGACTTGATGCTTTCTTGTTCAGCCCCTAGAGTTCCAACATAGCTGAATCTTGGGAGATGCTGACTCATTCTCTTCCTGGTGCACCCACTGCTCGCTCATGCTGCCACTTTCCAGGAGGAAGGATTTGTTGTTTTTCTACAGACAGAATTTTTAACCTCCATAATTGCATGAGCTAATTTCTATCACAAGCTAGCTAGCTATCTATCCATCTGTGTACGTATTTATATATGTATATAACTATCCATCTATGTATGTATGTATGTTTGTTTGTATGTATGTGTGTATTTATCTATCTATCTACAGTGGGCCTTTGACTTACAAACTCAATTCATTCATGAGGGCTGGTAGAAAATCATATTGGTGCTAAATCATGACTATTTCTCCCATAGGAAATAATAGAAATACCCATAATTCATCCAGAACCTTCCAAAACACCCCTTAACTAACCTTTTCATAATAAAAAGGGTTGCATAATGTGTGTAATTTACCAGAAACACCAATAATTTTCCTAGTGTATTCACCAAAAGGGTATAAAATGTGCCTAGTTTATGAGAAACAACCATTTCATACTGCATTCACCATTCGAGTTGACATCTTTGGCTTGCAGGAAGGGTGGATGAAATGGAACATAGTTATTGTTTGGAAGGAGAGTCCCCTTCCATAAGAACAGCAGGAATCTGACCCTCTGGTGTCCCTTCTCTCCTTGGGAAATTCTGTTGCCCACTGGGATCTGCTTCTAGCTCACTAGGTGTCAATCAATCTTTTCAGAACTAAAAACCAGTCTAAGGTTGTGTGTTCCTGTCTTTTCATTAACACTGTTTTGTATGACACTACATGACACTATCAGTAAGCAAGTGAACAAAATGATTGGCTTTTTCTCATCTGAATGGGTCTCCTCTACAAATATTTGTGTCTCTGTCCATTTTTTCAGGGTTTCTTTTATTTTAGAAGAAGAACTTTGCTGCACTGATTGCTGATATCCCCTTCCTCTTCAGAAAGCTTCTCAGATGCCATTCTCTTACTTGGTCAGAAGTTGCTGACATTTCTATGTAGACAATTCCGCTGAGTTTTCCTCCACCAGTTCCTTAGCATCATCACTGTCTACCTGCAAGCCTATGGACTCTGCTGTAGGGACAATGTCATTGGCCACAGGGTCAATTGAAGGCTCATGAGTCTCTGAAAGCCTTCAAAGTCTGTTTTCTGTATAATTTTAGGCCACACCTTCTTCCAGGCAGATCTCAGTGTCCTTAGAGAGACATTTTTTCAGGATTTCTCAGTTAATCCTGAACAAGAAAGGATGTTGTAATGTTCCTTCCAGAACTTTTTAAGGTTTAAATCTGTATCTGGAAGGAATTAAGGAATAGTTCCTTGGTGTTTAGCTTCTTAAAGTTAACTGGTCCATATGCCTCAGTAGAGGAGTTGGGTTAGGTGGGAAGAACTAGACTGAGGGCCATGGAAATTCTTCAGCCAACTCTTCTTCCAAATCTCATGGATGAACAGAAGCGTGGTCCATGATGTGGAGAGCCTTGAGTGGTAAACCTAGGAGAGAAAGCCTCCCTGATCCACTCAAGAAAAAGTACTCTTGTACCCAGGACTTCTTGTTAGATCTCCACATGACACCTAGCCTATTTTCCATGACTTTATATGTTCTGAACATTCTGGGGGTCTCAGAGTATAAACCAAGAGAGGATGTATCTTGAGGTCACTACTCACATTGACACATAGCAATAAGCTTAGCCTATCATTCTTATGCTTGTGGTCTGGCATTTTCTTCTCTTTGTGGGTAATGTATGTCCTCTTGAGCATTTTCTTCCAGAAAAAGTCAGCTTCATCACAATTGAAAGCTTGATGAGAACAAAAGCCATTCCTCTGTTCATTATTTTGATGTGGTGTATGTAATTTTCAGCAGTTCTTTTATCAGCACTGTTAACCATGCTTAGTTATGCTGTAAACCCCAGTGCTTGCTTTAAAATTGCAAAACAACTCCTCACTGGCATGAAATGTTTCACCATTACCGCTCATTGATGGATTAGCCCTCATAAGGTCTGTATTCATAGCTCTAGATTTATCACATATTATAGATAGGCTATAACCTGACATCTGCCTCTCATTTATCCACACTAGTAATAGCCTTCCTACCTAGTCTAGCACTGTTGATCATGACTTACTAATTTAAGTAACACTTTTAGCAACACTGGCTTCCTTATACAAATTTCTTCTTTGTAAGACTGTTGAGATGGTGGATTTCTACATTTTATATATATTACTGAGATCTGTCACACAAATGCTACTTTCATATTTCTCTAAAATTTCCTTCTGTTTTTTGATTGTGATTTATTTATCTTCTTTCTTTCTTTATCTCTTTCTTTAACTTCTTTTCTAACTTTCTAAGGGCCATTTTGAAAGCAGTAATTGTAATGATTGTATAAAACACTGACAAAAATCATGTCCACAAATATATGCTTCTGGGATCAGACTGATAGGTACACTTGCATACACTTTTCTAGCATCATGAATCTTTGTTTACAATCACACAAGCATTTGGGACATAACTCAAGACTGTCTTTGTAAGTTAAACCTAAAATTCCAGTCATAACCCAAGTTGTTCATGAATAAGGCTGACTGTAACTCAAAGGTTCTTTCTTTCCACCCATTCATTTGGAGAATGCTAACACATTCTCTAGCAACTTACAAACAGAAATTGTATTATCAATGCTGTTGTGATGCTATAGTTTAAGTTTCAAGGAAATTATATAAAATTTGCCTTATTCACTCTATTTGCTCTCAGTAAAATTAACAGAAATTGTACCATTTCAAGGCCTTATGACCACAGATATCATATTCGAATGGCATACCATCTTTTGGAAAATTGAATATGATTATACCTGTCTCCTTATAACTTTCAGTGATTTCCATTATTGTTAGGCTGAAGTATAAGTCCTGAAAAAAATTCTGATTCTTTCACCTATCTTCATATCTACTTTTCTTAAACCTTTCTTTCTTTTTTCCATCTCTCATCTTACAGCATGTTGGTCATGTTAGACGTATCCTAACACCTATCAATATAATGACCAAGAGTATGTTGGTGACTGTTATGGCTGATACATTTGTTCAACTTGGGAAGTTTAGAAGTTTAACTAAGAGACTCAACAGGGATCCAGGATCCTTACTTTGTAAATATCCTTATCCTGTGCAACAGGAGGGCACAGAGATTTTACGAGTGCTATATCTGCCCTGGGGAGGGGCAGGGGATAGCCTACAAATAATATAAGGGGGGAAAAGAGCTTTGATCTTCTCCCATTTTTGCTCCTGTTGCTATGTTGTCTTCTGTCTCTTGAAGGATGTCCCTGTGCCATGCCACCCTGCCTTGGAGCCAGCTGATTACAGACTGAAACCTCTACAAACTGTCAGCTAAATAAACATTTTCTTCCTTAATTTTAGGTGTTCAACACTTTGTTTCAGCAACTGGAGAAAAGTAACCAAGACAATGATCTTTTTTTAATTTAAAAAAAAATGAAAAAAAAACCCAAACTAAACAGATTAAAGTCAATCAAAAGAAAACAATAAACAGGATATGGGATTTCAAAATGAAATAACAGGAAATCAACAATGGCTACCATAATGCCTCGCATTATCTTCAAAATAGCTTTCCATACCATCAAATATAATAAAATCAAACAAAGCAGAACAGCATGAAACTAATCAAAACAAAACAAGGGAACTGATACAGGACTTCAAAACAAGATAATAGGAAATCAATGACTATCACAATATATCTTACTGTCTTAAATAGCTGCCAGTAACATCAAATTTAATAAAACCAAGCCAAACAAAACAATGAAAATGATGCAGGACTTTAAAACAAGACAATAAGGAATTAACAATGGCTTCCACCTTCCGAAAGAAATCCCCCATAGTTGCTATATTGCATATTGATATCTTTAAATATATGCTCAGACTACTGGCTTTAGGCCTACAAAGTCAATCAAATACTACATACCACAAGCATTAAGTTTCTTTTTAAACTTGAGTATCTGTCATCTTAGCCTGGGTTTCTGCAGATCAGCTGGTTGTTTCTGGGGATGGAGTGCTTGGCTCTTCTTGTGTCCCACCCTCTGAACTGGCTGGCTCACAGGAGGGGGTTGGCTTCTTGCTTCTTGATGATCTTTTCTTTAAAAAACATACTGTCTAATATGGAAGAGAAGGAAGGAACTTAGAAAATAGGATTTTGGTGAGAATCTTAAAACTCCCCTACTCATCTTCATGTATAAACAGTTGATTTGTTCAGACACATGGGAATATATTACTCTGCAGCCCCCTCACTGACATTAACAAAACTGAAAGATGGCTTTTCTCCAATCCTGTCAATGTCCTTGATCTTTTATCACTGCAGTGCCCAGGAATGTGGAGGAAGGGCAGATGGGCAGGAATGAGGAAACCCATCTCTCTGTTCTTTCTCCATCCTTCTTCCTAACACTCATAGCTTCAGTACTTCAAAATGCCTACGAGAATACCAGGAATATCACTTTTAAACATCTGCTTCTGTTTCTGTCATTCTCCAGTAAAACCCACAGGCTTTCAGCTCATCACTGAGACCAAGCACTCTGTCCTCTCTGCGATTCCTCTTTGGCCCATGAAACCCTCTCTGAAGTCTCTGGAGCTCTTGCTGGTTCATCAGCACATTCCCCTGGACCACTGTTATCCTATTCTCACCAAAATCTAGATCTGACCTGAGAATTCTGCTTCACTCAGCCCTATTCATTGGCATCTATTTGTACTTCATCGACGCTCTTATGCTGGACCTGGAAATACAGCACTGCTCTCCTTCCTCACCACTGTCACAATCACACTATTGACCCTTCCTTCTTTCTAAAGAGCTGTGGCTTTGTATCCGGTGCACTTAATTTGTGTGACTCATCAGCCTCCAGGGAAGTCACTCACATGCTGGCCTTCTCACTGCAGTCCTGGAAAACATTATCACCGACACTGCTTCTTGTTCTGATACCCCTGGCATCACTCTAGTTCTTTCAGGATCCAGGCAGATGGTCTTTTCAATGCCATGGTTCCTTTATGACCTTGTCTTATCTTCTTTATTGACCTTTTCCCACTCCATGAACTCCACAGAATACAACTATGGTTCACTTGTCACTAGAAACCATTTGTTTCCTTTCTATAATGCCACTTTTGGGAATGTCACCCTTTCACCAAAAATCTGTCTTATTTCTCCACATCAGCACTTTATCTTTTGAACTTTCAACACTCCTTCAGTCTTGGCCAGGTTTGTAATCTACCTTTTCCTTTCTTGTCATCCCTCATATCTTCTTTCTGAATCCAGTTTAGATGTCACGTTGCATGATTATAATTATTACTTTGCCTACAATTTCAAGTCCTTCAACACTTTTTTATCCTTTGTATCAGTTTGAAAAAAAATTCCTGTGTCAGAAATGTCGAGCACTTAATTTATTACTGTGCCAGGCAAGTGATTAAGTAGGTGAAGACTGCTGATCAACCTTATTTTAAATTGATAATCACAAATGCATTTTTGGAGCTGCTGGACAGTTCCACACCATTTCTCAGAACTTGTCACTTCTGAATTATCCTGCATGGTTATTTTTTTTCCTTTCTTTTTTTTGCTAGAATCACCAACACCAATCCTCAGCATTGTTCTCTGCTGATGACCTTACGCCTATCCACTGAGAAAATGGAATCAATCAGAGTCTCTACCCACCAAGCATCAGTATTCTCATGGTTGACTACTATGTGACTAGAATGTTCAGCTGGTTTCTAGCTGCACCCAACCTCTTCCAGAACCTATCCCATCTCCCCAACTCAGTTACAGTTACTTCTTTATTTATCATTTCTTTCACATGCCCACTTACTCTTTTTTAGAGGTTATGTACAATAGCATACAAAACCATCCACTATCTGTCAATGTTTATAAGAAGCTTCTCTTGATTTATCCCACATTTCTTTCACCTGGAAGTATGCTGTGGTCAGATGTAGATGCATTTTATTGCGTTGGAAAACCCACTATGTTACTAATGTCTTAAGAATTTTTATCATGAATAGCTAAGTGTTAGATTTTTTCCAACACCTTTTCTGTATCAAATGACATAATCAATTGACAGGACACTCTCCTTCTTCAAATATCTCCATCT
>PVJX010025251.1:0-27107 GCA_004027295.1 Dolichotis patagonum | reverse complement strand
GGCAAGTATTTCTGATTTGAATTTCTCCATAGCTTTCCCTATTTGCATATTTATTTCATTTGATATCATTTCAGACATTTCAGGTGTATGGCTTCTTTTTTCTTCTATGTACATGGCTTCTAAGCTTTCTTGGGGAGGGCTAGAGATTTGAGCCTGCCTTTTGGTCTTTCCTTTTGTCATTTTTCTATATTTCCTTCCTTTGAGCAGTGTTCCAATGCTTTCTCTGCATGTGTGGCGAATTACCTCTTGCACCCGCAGTTCCTGGATGGGCATGGCTCCCCCACAGGCTCTTGGCTTCCTCACAGTGTCCTAACTCCCCTCTGTGGGCTCCTGGCTCCCTAAGTTGTAAGGCAAATGCTGGGTGTGGTCAACCCGGAGCCTGTGGAATCTCAGGCAAGCCAGGCCACCGTACTTTTTCCCAGGAAGGTCTCCAGGAGGTTCCCTGCGAGTGAAGGGTGGGCCTACAGGTCCCAAAGAGTCAGGCCAAAATGCTGGTTTCTGCAAAGTTCCCGGTCCCAAACAGACCTGGCCAAGATGCCAGTCTCTGCAAAATTCCCAATCCAAACAGCCCAGGCCTCTCTGTGGGTCCGGGAGGTTCTGGTCCCAAAGAGTCAGGCCATGATGCTGGCCTCTGGGAGATTTCCTGGGGGTGAAGGGCAGGGCTATGGGCCCAAACAGACCTGGCTCAGATGCAGGTCTCCGGGAAGTTCCCTGTGGATGAAGGGCAGGCCTACCAGTCCCAAACAGCCAGGTTGAGATGCAGGTCTCCGCAGACTTTCAATCCAAACATCCCGGGCCACTCTGAGGGTCCGAGAGGTTCCGCTCTCAAAGAGTCAGGCCGCGATGCTGGTCTCTGGGAGATCTAGTTTCTATTTTTGATTGACTCTCTTATGACTTATGCTTTTTCTATTCTGATCCTGGTCAGTTTAGTGATCTTTAAGATGAACAATATACCATTTCTGCTTATGTTACAAATACGTGCAATATTAACAACAGCTATATTATTTACAAGTTTTGTTTCTGTAATACTGTTAGTTGTTTTTTCCATTTTGCTTAAACAGCCTAGATTTAGGCCTCTTGGTAATGTTTATCTTTTAATTAGAAGGCAATGAATGCAAAAGATTTACCAACTATTAAACTAAGCCAATTGTGGCGTCAGAAAATAGGCAAAGCTATTTTTAGTAACAAAGCTTAATTATAATTAAAAACTGCTTAAGAAGGCATGTGCTATTCCAGTAACGCAAATATATATTTCTTGGGTAGCACCTGCACCCAATAACACTGTTGCTAAGAAAAGAAATTGTTTGAAATGAGAGGGAAACGAGAAGAGAACACCATCGACAATAGAAGCATTTAGGCTAATGCCTAATTTCTAAACTCTTTGATTAATGGGTTAAAAATCCAGGGTTACAGGTTTCTCAACAGTGCATAAGTACAAGGGAATGTGTGCACCCCTAAGCACAGGGACAGATCAAGAATGGCCTTTTGACACTTGCTGATAATAGCCTGCTCAGAGTTAGGTAAACGTTTTATCTTTATTGCATTGCTTTAGAGCTGGTCTTCAATGAATGTTTCTTGGGTGAGTAAGGGGAAACAACTGAGTCCAGTGGATTTCTGCACTTTCTTTGAATTTCCCAGAAAGCATCTTTGTGGTTTGCCTTTCGTGAGTGTGGCCCTTGCACGTGCTGTTTTCTACTCATACTGGAGAAGGCAGCAGATAAGTCTGAATCATCATGCAAACTTACACGCCTTTCATGTAGTAGGAGCCCAATGTTTGTGCAACTGCATTAGATCAAACAGCTTAAAAAATTCTTCAGGTAGTTGACACCCAGTTTTTCCTTCTGCTATCACAAGTAGATCCACACAGAGCCTTTCTGTGCTCCCTTGTTATTGCTCCTTCAGAGATTTCCAGAACACTGGTCTGTATAAGGTAGGCTAGAGAATGTATGGCTGACTCAGACATCATGGTGGCCAATAGTGAACACTGTTTGGTGAGAAACAAATACGACACATAGAGAAAAATGGGAGATGGAACAAAATGTAATCATGTGGTAGCAAAGGAGTGAAAACTCAGAGCTAGGGGAGGTTGTTTTACCGAGACACTTTTCAGTTTTTAAAAGAGTACTTATAGTGAAATTTTAAATATTGAACTTTTGAAAGATAAGCAGATGAGGTTTTTACTTGTAAATGGTATATGACCTTTAACTCCTAAGGCACCCTTCTTGAGTCCTTATTTAAGTTCCTAAGCAGTTCCTAAGGAGATAGAAAAAGTTGAAAATTAGCCACACATTTGAACAGTTGATATTGTCAGAAATCCCTGAGAGTGGCAGAAATCCAGTATCATTTTCTGCTGTACCCAGGATCAATGCAGCTGCTCTATGAAACTCAGTTAAGAGTGCATCCATCATTTTCTTCTTGAAACTAACTTCTCAACTATGAAGAGATGGAAGAAAGAATTATTGTCCCATCTTCCTGTAACCTGCTTTGAACATCTAAGATCTCCATCAAAAAGAATGCATGACGGCAATCCTTGAAGAATCTTTTTATTTCCACTTTCCTATATCCATTAGTAAACAGTTTCCATGAAATACTTGGTTAGCTAAGGAGGTTAGGGCTGATTTAGTCATACTCCACCCTGTGACGTATGATTCCCATAAAGACAGGAGAGTCCTAGAAACAGTACATGCTGGAAACTGTGGTTATTCCAAATATTGTATTAGTTCAGAATATCGAAGAATCAGGCAGTGCATACAGAAAATGTAACCCCACACATGGAGCCGAATTAAATGAATAACTAACTGAGAACCAACTGTAGGTTAGGAACAATCATCAGGAGAATCTAAAGAAGAATTGAATTTGATAACTCAATGGAGTGATGATAGAGTCAAAGATCTGTAAAACTGTTAATGGACCCTTGTTCCAAAAGATTTTTCCTTGCTCAAAGATGAGTACTGATGGCTTAAACATCACAAGGAGGGCTATAAAACAACTTCAGTAAAATGGAAATCAGAAGTCACCTTGAACTTTTTGAAGACTTGTGAAAGTGATTTTATGCAGAACTGTGAAGAAAATTTTAGAGTATTTTCAATAGGATAGTAGAAGAAAATGAAATGAAAGTGGGAAGTTAGGATAAGCTGATATGAAAACAAGATGAAGTATAAAGATAGTAAACAGAGATGAAAAGGGAGCTGGATAATCTACTTAATACTGTGAAAGTGAAAGGGAAAGAAACTGCTCAAAAGGAAAGAACAGCTTCGATGGAGAAAGGAGTAAAGAAAGAAAGGAAAAGATACAGTGGTGGATTGATAACTGGTAGTCAACTTGTAATAACAACTGAACTGAATCAGTGTGTTGCTGAGTGTGGACGGTCCACCTGAAGATTGTTGCCAAGATAAAAAGGAGAACTGGAGGGGAAGAAGTAGCATTGTTGGTTCTCCTGTTGCCATTGGTTTTCCTGAGGAGGAGTTTGTTCCCCAATATGAACTTGGTTATTCTCATCATCAGAGGAGCTCGGAACCTTATTGTTGCTGATCATGGATGTGGTTTACTTTGGGGGAGCTCTGGTCCTTACTCTGAGCATCACTTCCTGGTTCCAGAGGGGAAGATTGTGTGCTGTTCAGTCTCCTGGAGAAGCTTGTCATGCTGGCTTCCTGATATGAACTCTGCTGTTCTCATTGTTGGAGGAGCTCAGGAGCCTGGGACGTTGTTGTCACTGAGGATAGCTGTAGTGCTTTTCTTTTCTTTCTTTTTTTTTTTTTGTACCAGGGATCAAACTCACGACCTCACGCTTGCCAGGCAGGCGCTTAAGCCACTGAGCTAAATCCCCGGGCTGTAGTGCTTTTCAAGGGAGCTCTGGTCCTTACTTTGAGCGTCCCTTCCTTGTGCCATGCAAAAACCTCAACCTACTGATATAGATCCTTCATTCCACTGGCACAGATTTTCTAGCTTCCATTGCTGAACTTGGGGCCTTCCCAGTGCAGATTTGTGAAACAGACTTGCATGAAACAGTTTTGTGGGCTCTAGGCCTCCAGGTGGACTCATGGGGGAATTGCCATGGGGTCTAGGTCTTCAGCTGGAGTCATGCAGAACATTGCCATGGGATCCAGGCCCTCAGATGGGTTCTTTGAGTCTTAGTGTGTATACAGATTTCCTGCACTCTTTCTTTTGTATTTGACTCTTTGGCTGATCACTATAAAATAATACTATAAATTATTTGTCCTGTATTGTCTTGTTCTCCTTGCAAACCCTGACTATAATATATATATATATATATATATATATATATATATATATATATATATGATAGATAACTATACTACTAATCTCTGTTAATTCACCAAAAAGAACGGTTCATATTTCATTGTTTGATCATTTTTTATGCTTATATCTTGTAATCTGAACTATTTTGGAGATAACAATACACAATATATAAACCAGTGTTAATCTCTTATTATTTTGTTTTTGAAATTCTGTATCATTTTTATTCTTTTTTCACTTAAAAAAAGGAATTGCAAAAAACAAGTATTTCAAGGAGATCAAAATTGTAGTGAGCTCATAAAAATCTCTATTGGAGGTAAAAATCAGTTCTGTCAGGATAAAAAAAAAATTGAATCATCATTGTAGAGGACACTACTGGAAATGTCATCTGATACTGTAAAAGAAGAATGTAAAGAGATTAAAGGATGAAGGAATAGACGAACAGGGAGAAGAAAGAACAGAAAAAATAACTGACAACCAATAATTCTCAAGAGCAAGCTGAAACTATTGGAAATATCTACTACAGTAAAACATAACTGAGGGCAAAAGACTTTAAGAGGTGAGAGAAAATGAATCACCATAATAAAAAATATTTGGTAATAGTAATAGAAAAGACTTCTGGCAATATTTACTACATCAGGTACTTGTCTAAACACTTCATATTAATTACACTAATTCTCACAATCTTAAAAATTATAGTCATTATAGATAAAAAAAAAAACTGACAGAAGATTTTGGTACCTTTCCCAGGATCACAGAAATAAATTGCAAAGCCAGGAATAAGTGCTAATCTGGTTTTAGGTCAGTTTTTCTAACTACTACCTCTAATAATGGAGAGGTACACAACTAGATAAATGTCAGAAAGAATCTAGGGTTGCCTAAGTAAAGAAAAAGTTCTTCTCACAAAAAAATAAATAATACTGACTAAATTTTATGGAAACAGCCACATTCTCATATAGAAAACTGTTTTATATTAGTTGATCTAGGACTTGCAATTTTAAGATTTCATCTTAAGTAAATATACATATACATATATATCAGTAAACACACATATGTAATTTATGTAAAAATGAGAGTTATAATTATTATTGGCAAGCAAAACCTTCATTGGTAAGTGGAATAGATGTAGACATAGACATAGAAAAAATTAAGTGAATTATGCTGAAATTATTACATATGTATTAGATTACGTTTTGGAAGACCTTTAATAATACAGAGGAAAGTTTCTGGTAATATGTTAAGAGGAACAGCAAGAATCAGAACACTGCATATAGTTTGATCTCAGTGGTTATGATATAAGTGTGTTTTAGCTGGGATAAAAGAGCTTCCAGCTCAAGGATTCATCTGATATATGGGAGGTCAACACTGAGAACTGGTAAGTGGACATTATACTCCCAATTTGCCCAAACATTGGACTGAATATTGCCACAAATGAGGAGCAAAATGTGCAATTAACCAGTTGTTTTGTCTACACGTCACCTAGTTTGATAAATGTGCTGGAGTGAGTAGAGTTCACGTGCAAGAGAAGCCCATCCTAAGCCCATTCCAGAACAGAATAGACATAACAATCTTATGGTCATTTTTCTGAGAAGTGTGGGGGCTGGTACTTCATTTCTGCTCTTGACTCACAAGGCGTTACCTCACAGTTTGCATAGAATGGGTGAGAGAGCCAAGCTTGCTGAGATACAAATTTCAGTGTTATCCAAATGGCTCCAAACTGAACCTTGAGGCAGTTTCTGCAGAGTGAAGTATTGACTAACCTTCCCAGAATCTAGCAAGATTCTACCCAAGTTTTTCTTTAGATGTTTTAAATACACACTTCTCTGAATTGTCCTTTCCCCTGATAGCATTTCACACTAAGTGAAACACAGAGGCCCTGTCCCTTTGCTGACTTAAAGGCTTCCAGTGCGTGGCCACATCTCACTTGCAGAGCATCATGTTTATTATCTTTCTTTTGCATCATGCTCATTCTTGTTTTATGAATGTGGGCTGACGCAGACAGACTTGGCACCGTGTAAAGATTCTGAGGGAAAAAAAGGATTTGCTGACAAAGCCCCAAGCTGGCCTCAGACTCAGCCACCTTCTAATGCTCAAATTTCAGCAGGTGAGAGTGGCTGTTTTCCCTCATTTTTACCACCTCAAAGAATATCTGCACCATTTCTTTGAGGCAAAGTTTTGATGGTGGAATTAATGAGTGAACTCTTTTTACACAGTGAAACATTGGGCTCCCTCAGCTGAGCTCTGCCATCGGTAGAGGGACTTTGCATAGGTACACACACACACACACACACACATCCCATTAAACAGTGCTGGGCTGCTGGCCCTCAGAAGCTCATTGAAGCTCACTGAAGCTCAGACTAGTTATTTACAATGACTCCTCCCCTGCCTTTTCCACACTATGACTTAGCCCTCAATGCTAAGTGCTGCTCATGCAATTCCTGGGCCTGTAGAGTTTTCACACTCCATTCTCACTTATGAATCAAAACTTTCTAAGTTGAAAAATTATGCATTCTAAAGCATTTCAAATTGATCACCTTAACTCCCTACTGCTTAGTAACTGAACTGCCTTTCTTCCTCCTCACTCACTAGTGACTTCAGTCTCCAACTTCTCTCCTTTTCCACCACTACCATTATTAGATTTGCCTGATGATCAATTTGCCATTTGGCTTCTCAATTTGTTCTCAATGCATAATTCACAATCAATCAGTTCTAGATTTTTCTACTACCAGAAACAGTACCATGTCTAATATTTTAAACTTTGAACTGACCATTTTTCTAGTATTTCATGCTAACATTCTGTCTCCAATTCTTTGACTCCATTGAGTTCTCTCTCCCACAATACTATTATTTTTATGAGCCATCCCCCTTTTAATGCTCTTCTCTTGTGAGTGCAAATTCCATGATGAAATATAAACTCTCCTGAGACACTTTCATTCCTTTTCTCCTTTTGTCATTTTTGCTTGGCAAACATAGATCATAATTAAAACTGTATAACCTTTGAATGGACATTGGCTCCTGAGCAGATATATTTTATTGGAGAAAATTAGGCTGCATTGTTAACTGTGTTCACTTCTATTTTATGATCACAAATTTCAGGTGAGCACTCAGTATGGCAAGACCATCTCATGCACCTCTCTAGTAAATTAGCTTTCCCACTCAAGTCAACTGCATCACAATCTATTTTCTGCTTTGAATCTCCACCACACTGGCTTTCCTTTTTCTGTTGATTTGCCTCAAATTTCATAGGGGAAAATCAAGCAATACAATCAGAACAGTCTGACCTTCTCACTGTCAATTCTGCCAACTTTCTGGTCCAGCTTATGGGATACTCCTTTCTGTGAAAATGAAAGCAATCTCTGTGCTTTTGACAAAAAGAATACTTCCCACTGGGCACTAGATTCCAGGCAGTTTCACCTTCTAATGTATGTCTCAGCAAATATCTTTTTACTTGACATAATTCAGACGCATGGTTTGACCATAAATTAAAATTAAACTTAAAATTGGATATGATGAAAATAATTTTAACCAGTATATACATATTCATCCATGCAAAATTATTTCCAAGATAAAGGAAATAATTCCGGTTCATCTTTCTGAAGCAGAGTGACAGTTTAAAGCTACTTCTTTAAATTGCTCTGAGGAAGTTCTAGATGTTTTATATATTTTCCCAATGTTTTATAACTGTTTGGCCCATAACAATGGAATAGCAGCTTTTTATGCAACCTATTTTTTAAAAAAAGTCTTCCCAAAGCATGTAGCTAAGGTTTCATAAAAAATTCTAACACAGTTTCTTTATTTTATGCAATGTATTTTGAAATGACACAATCACAATAGTGAGTACAGCAGGCTATGTTAGTTTACTAGAGTTGCTGTAACAAAATAGCACACATGAGGTGGCTTTTTAAATTAAGTCTTCCTTTGCCCTCTGTCCTTCTCCACCTACTACTCTACTTCTTACTCCTCCTACAAAAAGCTTACCACATTCACCTTTTGTTCCCTCATCTGTACTTCTTGACTATTGCTATCCACTCTAATTAAGCATCCCCTCCAAACCCAAGTGTACATAAATAGCCCATCTCAAGGCTGTCAATTACCTCCGACTTGCCAAATTCACTAGTCTGTTCTACCTTAAATATCTGTCACATGTCTACATCTAGTTATTCTTCTCATTTAAACACATTTCATCATTGATTGTGACATCCCCTTTCCTGATTTCTTCTTAGTATCAAAGTAGAGCTTTAATCTTGGACTGACCATTGCCCTATTCTTAACCCTCTCCTTTTCTCTGCTTGCATTCTCTGTTTAAGACAATTCTCATTCCATTATATGGCTCCAAAATGTACTATCACATTATTAATTCTCCCACGTCTCTTGGACTGACCTCATCTCTCATGATGAGATTGGGGTATCCAATGGACTACTCAGTATTTCCACTTAGATACCATTAGTTTCTTCAAATGTAAAGGCACTAGAAAGAATTCTTGTGTTCTTTTTCAACACAGAAAAATTCTCTTCTTTGTAACTTCTCTGTAATAATAATGGATATATAATCTAACCAGTTGCTCAAGACAATCATTTAGGAACCAATCATTTTTCCTTGCCTTTCTTCTCCTTTCCTTTTATTTCCTTTCCTTACCTTTCTTTTCCTGTAATTTTCCACCTCTAATCCACAATAATGTCCATTTAGTTCTTCTCTGAAATCTGTTCCAAACCTTACCACTTTTTGATATCTCCTTGACTGTTGCTCTTGTTGAAGCTAATAGTCTCTGATCCCTTGGGTTCTAGCTCTTGGAGTGCTCTTTCTAAAGATATTTGCATAGTGGCCTTCTGTGTATTCATTCAGCTATCAACTCTCAGGCCATCATCTCAGAAAGGCCATCCCGGATCTTACAGTCTCTACTCAAATCTTTATCTTTTATGTAGCATATGCCAGTGTCCAATATTTTCATTTTATCTACTTATTTATGAGTTTTATTTTCCATCTCCTCAATAGCATATAATCTTGAGTGTGTCTTCTGCATGCCTTATTCACTACTATATCCCGAGTTCCTAGAAGAATGACTTGCTAAAAGAATTTCATGGCAAATATTTATTTCCTGATTGTGTGAATATAAATGACTTGTTACTAATTACGTCATGTATATATTTCCTAATAGTAGGAAAAATCTTAAGCCAAAGAAATTTTCATTTGCACACAGAGTTGAAGGTGTTGGTGTCCTGAATAGAGGGGGAAGGGACAAGTAGACGCTTCTCAGCCCAGGACAGCGAGACCTTGGACACATTCCTTGTTCTCTTGTTCCCTTGTTTGCTTTCACTTTTCTGACTGTGGGAGTTCCATCTTGATGAGTTGATGACTTGGACTTGAGATGTTCTCCAAAATTTTTCACCATCTCCTCGCTCTTTCTACTTCCTCTCCCTTTGGGTCTCCTTCCCCAGTGGTCTTCACGATCATCTCTATAATTTGTGGTGCTCAATGCAAAGCAGCAATGTGAGAATTCTTGATCAAAACTATGAAACAGTTCAATATGGTGACAGCAGAACATAGAAACAAGAGTGAATCGCTTCTAAATGTAAGGTTGGATCAGCAATTTAGCTCAGTGGTATAAGTGTCTGCCTGCCAAGTGCGAGGTCATGAGTTTGATCCCCTGGTACTAAAAAAATAAATAAATAAATAAAAATAAATAAATAAATAAACATAAGGTCATAGGTGACTGCATGGGTCACATGACCACAAATCCATCATTTAGGCATTTTTCACCCTGGCCTATATACCTTGTTTCCCCCGATATATCCTCCAACACACCCAGAAGCTCACCTCAATCCTTGTTTCTCACCCCATTCCTATTGCAAATGCAAACTAATCTAGTGTGCGCAAGATGAAAGGAATAATGGGCACAGTAAGCTGGATCTTAAAAAAATCAGGCAATGAGGATGTAACACAAAGCAATCTGGCAGCGGGATACCTAAAACACTCGCTCACAGGGTGGCAGGCAACAATCATCCTGGAGCTTAAAAGTTCCTGAATCTTTTATAGTGCTTTTGCCACTCTCCCAGTTAGTTTTACTCATGAAAGGGATTAGACGCATGGGGAAATGTGGTTCTTTGTAGTAGCTAATTAGCTTGACATTTATTGTGACCATGAATTTAGTCCTTTTTTATATAAAAAGGACTGCTGGGGGGGGCAGGGAAATCTATCTTTTGTTCCAAATTCACTGATTGTGACATCCCCTTTCCTGATTTCTTCTTAGTATTCCTTAATCTGAACAAGATCTGAGATGTACTAATTTCTAGTGTTTCTTCGTTTGTTTCTTTCCACTGGGAGAGATTCATTCTGAAATTGAGTTCATACATGAGGAATGAGGTACAGCTCATTGCCAGAGAGGCAGGAATTTGGATCTTTGTGGGCATTTTATGGTTAAGTAAAGCTTAGATAAAAACAGAAGAAATGAAGCAAAATACTGAGCCAACAAGAAGAAATCCTGTGAACCCATAAACCTTTTGTGTCAGTATTTTCTTTCAATGGCTAACGTATTTGATAGGTCAAATGTAATTTTCTCTCCCTTGTTTCTGGCATCTCTTTTTCAAATGACATGTTGTTAGATGCAATGTTTCAGTATTTTAAAGTTATCAGTGAACCACATTTTCATATAAAAAATAAACCTTTTCAGAACTTCATAACTACCTTTCTTCTTTTCATTGATTTCCTATCAATGTTTTTTAAAGCCTAGTCTGGCTGTGACCTATTTTGCTGACTTGGATTATCATGGAGGTGCCTGAATTCCTACTTTAAAATATCATCTGCCTAGCTCAAACTACCCATTTACTTTAGCTGTGAAAGCTGACACTGACATTTTTTTTTTGAATCAAAAACTGAAATGAAAAATGTCTGGGATGACATTGAGATGTAGCAATTGCATCTTGGTGCCATCTGTTCTTCCACAAATCTTAGTTCTAAAATAGAGGAAGCAATTTCATCTCATTGACAATGACCTTTGCCTGCTGTGACTGGCTCAAATCTAACTTCAAACTGATGTCCAAAGTGTGAATTCCTTCTCTGACCTTCCTTGGTGGAGTGTTAGTTGGCTATTCTACAGGTGCCTCAAGAACCATGCATTTCAGTTTGTTATGAGAATAAATACAGTGTTCTTTTGATCAGTTTAGACCCCACTCATCACTAAACAGAAAGAAATCTTAGTTATGAGTAAGCAAACAATGATACATCATTTTAACTTGATATAGCAAAAGAAAACTTCTTGAAATTTTATAAACATCCAACTGAACCCCTGAATCAGATGTGGACACCAATGAAAGAAGCAGGCACAGTCCTTGTCTTCCCTTCTCCTTATTCCTCCCTCTGCTCTTCTCTCTGCTCATTTACTCATCAGTGTATGAGAGAGTGGACTCCACAGCCCAACATTGTGTGTTTGAATCTTAACTATTCTGTGCCTCAATTTTCTCTTCTGTAAAGGTTTTCAAAATAATATGTACCTTGTGGTGTTGTTTTAAAGGATGAATATATGTAAAGTGGCTTGTACAGTGTCTTGTATCGATTATGCTCCTATACAATAAAGCATCTTCCAGTTGACATATCAGGGTCCATGTCTCAGGCACAGCAACCTCTGCTCTGACTTGAAGTTATTTCATGTCTAGACCTCTCTGTTTATTTACTCAACATATTGTGTCTTGATTCCATTTTCTTGGAGTGGGGAATCACTACTGCTCTAGATGTCTGTAGCCTAAGAAGCTGCTTTTGGGGCAGTATTAGCAGGAGTTCATGCTGGTTGCGATGACTGGCATTGTCCTGTGCACTAATTCACAGCAACCCCTCGGTAGTTACAGTTGTTAATATATTTGTAAAATGAAAGCCCACAAGATAAACTAAAGTAATGGGGCTAGCAACAGCAGAACCAGAATTTCAGTGCAGGATCCCTGACCTTAAGCAGTTCCTTGCAGGCTCACTCTCAGGGAGGAGCACAATACAGGTTCAAAGAAGAAAAGATGATTACAGATAGAGTATTATGACTCTCCTTGCTTATCCAGGGGAAGATTGAGACCATCAGTGTTGGCACAAGACAAAGTCTTTTGTCTGTAAGGCCTGTTGTTAAATTCTGATAGGACCTGGATCCCCAACCAGTAGAATTATTTGACTCTAAGTCTCCATGCCTTTGTGTGAGCTGCTAGTTATAGAATGACTCAATATTACTGAGTCACATATGTGAAATCTGCATACTTAAATTCTTAAATACAATTATTTATAAACATTTGTTTAAAATTCTCTAAATACATTATGCATGCATATATATGAATATATTTCAGGAATGGGTATAAATATAGAAAATTATGCATATGTAATTTATTATTATAAATACCTTAGGCTATGCGTCGTGGGGGTGGGGAGTATCCTGGAACTCTTAAATCCAACTTTCACAATAGACCAAACTTAAAAGTTCTAATTTCTGTCTCAAATTCGAATAAAGATGAAAAATAAAATAACCTTCTAGTCACAGAATTACGTTCTGTGATTTTCAACTTCAGATATACCCATTGGTCTCGATACGAATAATAGAAAAAGACATCGCTGACTTTTTAGAGGCATATTTCTCTCTTCCTTTTTTCCTCTAGCCATCTTTATTTTTCCTTTAGCCAAAAAAATAAATGTTATCATAATTCCTTATCCTGACACTTCTCACTCCCACCTACATTAAAAAAAAATTACTTCTGAAACAAATCTTAGTGTACTAAGAGCCAAATACTGAAAATTCTCCAACTTTTCCAATTCCTGGCAGAAAACTTGAACCCTTGTTAATGTAATTCAGTCATCTCAATGTATCCTATGAATTTAATGACTGAAAATAATCCATATTATTTCAAATCGTTAAAAGTCCTTCAGTTCTATAAGATTTCTATACTCTAAGGGGATCCAGATTAATTTGGTCCCAAAATACTTGACTGCCACTCATGTTCAAATGGCATTTGGTGGACAAAGAAAATGTAACACAAGATATAAGTAATAAGTAAACCTTAAATCTATCTTTGAGGATTCTAAGATTCAGAAAAGAAAGGAAAGGCTGTACACAAGCTATATACATCAAGGGTGAAAGTATTGGTGAAACCAGTTACTTTTTAAAATGATCACTACAGTCTGTTTCAGAAATAAAAATTGTAACAGTTTAATGAAAACACTCAAGATAACACTTAAATAAAGTCAGTAATTATGATAACATAGTCCAGAAAGGAATGTCTACCAGTGTATGGAAACACATTAACAGGACAGGTTCTATTTCTTGGCTAATATTTCACCTCTTACTGCTTTGTTTCAGATAGTACTGAGGACTAAATCCAGGGTCTTTACAGTGATCTACATCCCTATCCTTTTTTAAATTTTGAGACAGGGTCTGGGTAAGTCACTAAGTTGCCAAGGCTGGGCTCCAACTTGTAATCTTCTTGCCTCAGCCTCCCAGAGTGCTGAGATTACAGTATGGGCCACCTTGCATGTCTCAATTGGTTGAGCAGACTCTTCATTGCCTTGCCCCCATTATTTCAGATATACATGGGAAAAGTCCTCAGAAGGTCCTATGAAGAAGCCATCTTTCTTTCATACTTTGACTTCTCTTTAACTCTGTTCTACTTCCTCATTTCTTACATCAAATTGTGTCAAATACTGCTTCATATCACAAGAGCTTAGTTCATACAGCACCGTACTATCATCTATCCTCAATCATCAGGTTATCCTATATTAGAGTCAGGTAGGGCTTCTTTGCTGGCAGTGGGCAGAGTAACCAGTTGTCCCAGTTTGCCCAGTAATGAGGGGTTTCCTGGGATGGAGAACTTACGATGCTTGCCAAAGTGCCAAAGTCTCTTCTAAAAGATAGGAAACAACTTCAAATGAACTCAATGTAAAAAACAAAAAACACAAAAAACAAAACCCATTACTTCCTATAAGGAAGAAGTCAGGTAGCTTCAAGTATGGCTAGAACTAGAGAGTTGAAGGTCACCAGACTACAAGCTCTTTCCACTGTAGGTTTGGATCTTGTCTTCCTTGACCCTGTGCCCACTTTAAGTGAAAACCCTAGAAGGTGATGTATCAGCTTCAGACTTAAATCTTCCTAGAATCAAATGTAGGGCAAAGGGGACAGATGAAGTCTTCTGTTCCCAAGAATTTACACAGGGATCTAGCTTTCTTTGGGCCAATGTGAGTCATGGGCTGAGTGCTGAACCATTCCACCTGAGGTAAGTGCCTAAATTCCCTGAGCCAAAGGAGGGGGAAATGCTGCTTGCTTTAGGCCTAGGACACATATCCACATCTGCATGTGGGCTTTGGGCCAGGCCCACTGAAACCACAAGAACTGAAACACATTGACATTTCTCCAAAATAGAAAAATGTGTGTTTTAGCAAGCGTATTCTCTCCTTCCATATCCAGTAAGAAAATTTGGTAATACCCTTGTTAAATGTATCCCATCACTAGCATGGGGAACAGAGTAGTTGATATCCATTGACTTATAAAAGTTTTTGTACTTGGGAGACAGAATGTTAGCTTACGGGAGAATGTAACATAGCTGGGCAGTTGAGTGGGTCCTCATCGATAATTCACTGACACTCTTGCCAGTGGCTTCAGGGAAACTTTTAAAAGCCATTGATACTTTTTCATCACCAGGACAAAATACACAGCTCCTACAATTTGAAGAAGGAGAGGTTTATTTGGACTTATCTTTTCAACACATGCTCAGCTGACTCCAATGCAGAAATGGTGTGGTGGAAAGGCCTGGACAGTGGACTGTTGTTCATCCCACGGTGGCCAGAAAGCAGAGACAAAAGGGAGGCAGTGATACTACCAGTGACCTACCTCCAACCAGGCCCCACCACTTAGCAGCAAGTGAGCTAGGATCTCATCAACAGACTAATCCATTGATGAGTCTATCACCCCCGTGACCCAGTTAATCCCAAGCATTGGGAACCATTTTAGATCTAAACTATCACAAGCACCCTATATGACTTTTACTGTAATTCAAGAAAAATTCTCTAAATTTTGGTTCTGCTATTACCACACATTCTTATTTTTAGGCAAAAGTATTGTATATAACTAGTCACAGTATGGAGAAGTTAGAAGCTGCCTGGACATCAGAGGGAGTTTGGTTTTGTTTAGCTCTCAACCTGTATCTGCACTTGATATTGTTCAAATTGCCTCATATGTTTTTGACTGAAGTTACAAGAATAGAAACTTGGCTTTGTCATAAAGTCATAAAATTCATTTCATTCTGGTCTTAAAGGAAGCCAAGTGAGGCCAGAAATTTAGCAACTTTTAATAAAAATACATTTTTGATAAAAAATAAGGAAATTATTTCAAATCATGCTCTCTCTGGATGGAGGTTGAGTGCCCAATTTCATTAAAAATAAAAGTAAAAACAGGTGTCCACAAGAATATAATTTATCTAAAGCATAGACAAGGAAGAATAATGAATCTTAAAATGCCTTTGGTCCTCCCTGAAATGAAACAACCACCAACTCTCAATGTTCCATAGGAGGTACATTCACATTAAGATTTCTTAAGAATTAATAATATTTTATATCCTAACATTTCACTCTTCTACCCTTCCCACTGCACAAGACTGTGAAGGGTGCCTCTGCAGGAAGGTGCTCCAAATCAGTGCCAAGTAGTCTCTTTGTTTTCAGAATTTCTAGAAATTGCTCAGCAAGAGTTCTTTTCTTAAGCTGGTAGAGAGACTCAAAGTCTAGAAAGCAAAATTTAGGGACCCTACAATGTCGCTATGATTCTTCTTAAGGTAGATGTCCACAGTTACCTCCAAGCAAAATCTGATTACCAGTCACATACATTATTGAGAAGAAATAGAAATTAACTTATATTTGCCGTGGTCCACTGTGATGTGTATGAGATAAATGCTGATACTACTGGACAAAAATCATTTACTTGTGTTATCCTGTTTCACAATTCCTTGGATAGATATTATCGGTATTATTTCTCACATTTCATACTTGAGAAAATGAAACTCAAAGATGGTGTGTCACTTTTACCATGACACAGAGTTCTAGAGGCTGTCTGATACTAAAATTAATCTTTAAAATGATGTTCTCTATTTCTATTGAAATGATTGTTGTTCTACAACCTTAGAATGCCACATTCATTAAAAATTAAAACCACCTCCCTGGTTTTTCTCTTCAGTTTTTATTTTTATAATAATACATGTTTGCAGTACCTAATGATTATGTTCCTCCTGGAGAGTTGGTACATGAACATAACACACGTCAATTCTTTATAACCCCTGCTCTCACCTCCTTCCCCTCTCCCTCCATCTTTTGGTCTCCCATTTGCAAAACATCTATATCATTATCTCTTATTATCTATCTTTTATTGTGATCTTTATTGATATTTTGGGTCTCTCATAAGAGAAACCATGTGATAGTTATGCTGCATGTCTGATTTATTTCATTTGCCATCATAATCTGAAGGTGAATTCATTTCCCTACAGATGACTCATTTTTCTTTACTACATTATGTATAAATGCTATATTTTCTTTATCTATTCATCAGTTGATAGACATATAGGTCCCTCCCAAGATTTAGTTACTGTATTAGGACTTATGCTCCCATAAACATGGGCAGTATCACTGTGCTGTCTTTCACTTTAGAGGACATACCTAGAATAGCTGGGTCAAATGGAATTTCTAATTTTTAGCTTTCTGAGGAATCTCCATACTTACTAAGATACTGGTTGAACTAGTTTGCATTCCTACCAGTAATATAGAGGAGTTCCTTTTCTCCTACAGCCTTGTTAGCATTTGATATCACTTGGTTCATTACTGATAGCCATCCTTTCTGGGGTAATATGAAATTACAGTTTTCATTTAATTGGGCTTTTTCTAGTGGTTAGAGATGTTGAACATTTTTTCTGCTTCTATTGACCATTTGTACTTCTTCTAAGAATAGTCTATTTCAGTTGCTTATTTTTGGCTGGATCTTTTATTGGAGGAGTCTAATTTTTTGGAGTTTTTTAAATGAATTTTAGACACTAGTCATTTGAGGAATAGCTGCAATTTTTTCCCATACTGTAGATTATCTCTTCATTCTGTTGTTTGTTTAATGTACAGAAGTTTTGTTTAAAATTTCATATGATTCTGTTTGTTGATTCGTGACACTATTTCTTGTGCCATTGGAGTTGTGTTCAGAAAGTCTTTGCCTATGCTTATGTTTCGAAGAGTTTTACCTATTTTATCTTCCAGCAGATTAAATGTTTATATTTTAACATTTAGATCTTTGATCTATTTTGATTTTAGTTTACTACATGGTAAGATATATTGGTCTAGATTCTGTCTTCTTCATATGGATATCCATTTTTCCCAGCACCATTTGTTAAAGAGGTTATCTTTCCTCCAGGGTATATTTTTGGCTCCTTTGTCAAAAATTAGAGAGCTGAGGATATAATTGCATGTATGTTTAAGTGTGTAAGATAGATGACCATATTACTGTTTTCGTTAGATTATTGAGCAGAACTGTTAACAGTCTCACTGTTTGAGTGTCTACTTTGTGTGCTTTAATTTTGTAACTTGAACAACTATTTCCAATGATGACAGTATGTAATGTATCAAGTGGCGATTTCTTAGTGTTTTTTGTTGTTGTTGTTCTTTTATTTTTTTCCCTTTGGAATTCTCTATCGTTGCTACCCTTTTTCTGTTTTGTTTGGTTGGTTTTTTTCTCTTTAAAAAAAATTAGAGAGCTGATTGTGCTAGTGGTTGTTTATGCATTCTCTATTCTGTTCCATTGGTTCTCTATTCTGTTTATGTGCCTATCCTACATTATTTTTATCACTATGGACCTACAATGTAACTTCACATCTGAGTTTGTGATGCCTTTTACTTTATTCAGGATTACTTTTGCTCTTCTGGGACATTTTTGGTTCCATATGAGTTTTGGGGTGTTTTCTTCTATTTCTGTAAGGAATGTTGTAGTATTTTCATTGATAGCTCACTAAATCTACATTTAAATTGTGGAAGTATTTTTCATTTTTACTATATTGGTTCTGCCTACCCCAAAACAACAGATACCTTTCCATTTCCTTTTATCCTATTTGATTTTCATTTTCATAATACTCTTTGTTGCATGGGTCTTTTGAATTGTTTTATTAATTCTCAAGTATTTAGTTGTTCTTAATAGTGTTGTGAATGGCATTGTTTTCCTAATTTCTTCCTGAGTGGGTTCATTGTTGACGTACAGGAACACTATTGATTTTTGTGTGTTGATTTTGTATTCTGCTACATTGTTGAATTTGGTTGTTAATTCTAAGAGTCTTTTTGTGGAATTTTTTTGGGTCTTCTCTGTAGAGGATCATGTCACCTGCAAATAATTATAATTTAACTTTTTGATTTTCTGACCTTGCCTGATTGTTCTGGCTAATGTTTTGAGTACTATATTGAACAGGAGTGGTGATAGTGGACATATTTGTCTTAGAGGGAAAGTTTTCTAGTTTCCCTCATTTAATATAATGTTGACAGTAGGTTTGTCATAAATGGCTTTTATCAGATTGAGATAAGGTGCTTCTATACCTATTTTCTTTAGTTTTTTATGATGAAAAGATGCCGTATGTTGTCAAAGATTCTTTCTGTAACTATTGAGAAAATTATGTGATGTTGTCTTTGCTTCTATTTATAAGCTATATTACATTTATTGATCTGTGTGTGTTGAACCATCCTTACATTCTGGGATTAAGTATGATCATTGTTTTGATGTTTTGCATTCTGTTTGCCAGTATCTCATTGAAGATTTTTGCATCCATGCTTGTACATGAGACTGACCTGTAGTTATCTTTTGTGGTTGGATTCTTGTCTGGTTTTGGTATTATGTTAGACATGTGTTATAGAAATAGATGGAAAGAACTTGTCTGGTTTTGGAGTCATGGTATAACTGTGCTACAGAAATAGATGGCAAGAAAATGGAGAAGCAAAGTAGGATACAAACCATGAGACTTGCTGAGTTAGACCTGAGGCCTAAAGAAAACTGGAAAACCAGGGAAATCACCTTCACCTCTTTATGATTTTCCAGGGTCCTGTGTTTCACCTTCCCCAGGCTGGCTAACCCTGATATATGGTCTCTGTTAACATTCACCTTTTACTAATAACAATATTATCCCAAATGTATCTGGCACTTATGTGTCAAACATGTGTTAATTGTACAAATCCACTACACAATTCTGTTAAGTAGACACTTTTGATTCCCATTTTATATACACAAAAACTGAAGCAAAGTGAGGTTGTTCAGTTTAGTAGAGTGTAGACCAACATTTGGACTTAGTCAAAAACCTCCTGAGCCTTTGCTCTCACCGCAAAAAGCCTTTTTCTTTTCCTTTTGAGGTCCTCGGGATTGAATGAAGGGGTGCTTTGCCACTGAGCTACATTCCTAGGCTTTTTATTTTTTATTATGAGACAAGGTTTTGTGAAATGCCCAGGTTAGACTGAAGCTTGAGACCCTCCCATCTTACACTTCCGAATAGCGAGATTATAAGCATGCACCACAACACCCATCTCCTTGCCACTATTGTTCATTAGCATATCTATCACCACCACCACTACCACGGCCACTGCCACTACCACCACCAATCTCTTCATTTTAATGAGCTGTACAAAGTCCACCTTTCAGGATATTTTACACATATTAAATTGCTTAATTCTCACAGTCTTATGAAGTATCTATATTTATCACCCCCATTTCAAAGTGAAGAAATGTAGTACCCTACGCAAGGTCATGCTGCTGGACTGAGTGGTACAGATGTGTGGCAAGTGTGGGCAGTCTGTCCATAAACCCATTGACAATTCTTCGCTAGTACATCACCCTACAATGACTTCGTGTACTATCCTTTACAAAAAATGTTCTCTTATTTAAGTCTTATTGATGTACTTTCATGTAAGGAATATTCTTCTCATTTAATGGAGGAAGAAATTGAGGTTTAGAGCTGTAGCAAACTCAAGTCCTCCCAGCTGGTCAGCAGCAAATAGGACTAAGCCAGGTCCATCAGACTTCAAGTCCAGGGTTCTTTCTGTCACAGCGCAACTGCTGGTAACTACTCAAACCCCACACTGTCTTCCTGGTTCTCATCTCCACCCCAACAGTTACCTCAGGTATCCCTTTTGTAACATATTTCTCTCTCAGCTATGTTCTCAGTCAAACCTCCTATCACCTGGTCTTTGACTTGAAACAATCCTGCAAATTAATTCATGAGATTAAGCATTATCCTGTCAAGAAAAAAAATCATAATACAACATGGAATTTAAACTGAAGAAATAACACTTTAAAAATAGATAGTACTCGAGTGTTTACCTATGTCAAAATTTATCAAAATACACACTTAAAATATGTACAATTTATTCTATGTTTATTATATTTCAATGAAGTTGCATGTGTGTTTTTTTAAGCAGGGCCTCAAGTAAGTGATGAGCCAGCAAAATAGGAATCCAGAAGTTTTCCAAGGGCTGTGTCATCTTACCATAGACTTGGCTGACCATACAGGAAGACTGTTCTGTCCCCTTTCTAGAGGAGTCTACTTGGCTTTAGTAGCCAGTTCAAAGTGTGATTTCAATCTATCCTTGTTTATGTTCTATAATTACCTTCTTCCCAAGAAGGAAGTGGTAGGCAGGCCTAGTCTCTCATGTACTAGGAGAGAGAACATGAATTCTCTCTCTCTCTCTCTCTCCCAGCTCCCATTCCTGTGCTTCCTACAGGAGAGAACAACTGATGAGCTGACTGGAGATGCTCCCAGACCAGCAGCACAACAAAACCACTAAGGAGCCAATTAGTATTTAGAACAGTGAGAGTACATAGACCTCAAGGGGAGAAGTTAGAAGATCCAGTACCCTAAATCCGCATGTAAACAATTGTTATAGTGAAACAGAGAGAAGAAAAGAATAAAAAGTAACCATGCACCTGGTCACTAGTAGCACTATGTGCCTACACTCTAAAACAACAAAGGTTAAGCCAGGAATAGTGTTGCATTCCTGTATGGTTGAGGCAGGAGGATTGCCTTGAGCTCAAGGCTAGCACGGGCTACATAGTGTGACTCTATTTTAAAAACAAAAACAGAAACAACAACAATAACAACAACAAAAACCCAAGGGTTATACAATGTTATGTGGTCAGCGTCTAATGAGCACTTTAACTTTGTAATTTCTTTGGAAAAGAAACCATGTGTTACTTTTATGGGATCTCAAACATGAAGCCTGGCATATAAGAGAACAATTCAATTTTTACATTTAATATTACATTGATCCAAAACTTGCCAAGTAAATGTCTACCTTCATTTTCTGTTTGTACATATTTTCTTAGTGCCTAACTATGCATTTAAAAACACACAGGTTTGCAAATCTTTGTCTTTGGTAGGCCGATCTCAGGGGAGGCTGACAGGGATAGTTACAAAGGAGGCAAGTTATGCACCTATTCTGTAGGAGTGCAGGCTAGGCACACATTGCTTGTTTGGGGGGCATCTAGAGCATTTTTCTTGAGCAAAGGAAATTTAACCTCAAAACTGAGTAGGGTTGGGCTGGGGATTTAGCTCAGTGGAATAAGCACCTGCTTTGCAAGCGTGTGGTCATGAGTTCGATCCCTGGTCAGTGAGTACAGAAAAGCAAGATCAGAAATATGGGAAGGTTTAGATGCCAGAAAAGAAATGTCACTTTAGAAGAAAAGAAAGCAAGTATGATAAAAATAAAAAGGAGATTAGGGCGAGGACCTACAATGCCTTCTAAAACATGGCAAAGATTTTAGGCTTCTTCTGAGAGGATTTTAAAAATGGAGGGTGGGTAGCAGGAGGCTACTGAACCGCCTACAAGCAGAAGTATTGACCAGCAAGTGGAAATTGCTCGGACTGGCAACACCCATGTAAACTCAGGAAATCATCAAGATTCTTTTGTAGCATTCTTGCTGCAAATCTTTAGAGTTCGAAAATGGAAATAACAAAAATTTAGTGAGTAGGCAGTAGGGTCAGAAGCTGACAGGTAGGTAGGAGGAATTAACTGATTAGTCAGTGTGTGAATGCTGAGTCCCTCTCAGTGACCATGAATATTCAGGTAAATGTGTCTGGCTGGAAGATTAATGAGACAGCAGGCACCCAGTGGACAAAATGTACTCAAGTAAATCTCTAATTAACAGACATCATGGTATTGACTAACGCCCTGTTAGAGTCTAAGCCTGGGTGTACAGATGGCAGCCAAAATCCAGGCAAAAGATTAAATATTCAGTACCCATCTGGATAGGTTTGCCATCACACCATGTCTGGATCTCTGGACACATCTGGAATAGTGACCTGACCTGCTTTTTCTATGGAAATTCACAGTGCTGCAAGTCAAGCCATAGGAAGCTGAAGGGGTTACAACTACCCACTGCCAATAAAAGGTGCCCAGGGAATTGAATGTTCAGTAGTCTGAATAAATTTTTGTGCCTAGGGGTAATGCCTCCGTGCCCCAAACTCCAGCCCCGCTCAAAGACTTGAATTTAAAAGGCTATGCTAAAATACTGAAATCTCTTTATATCACTTGTCTTGCTCAAATTGTGTGTGTGTGTGTGTGTGTGTGTGTGTGTGTGTGTGTAGGGGAGGGACCTTGTGCTTGCCTAGCAAGCACCTTATCACCGAGCTATACCCCATCCTCCAATAGAATGCATTTAAATTCCTGTCTTCTTAAGCATAGTCAGAAAACTCACTATTTCACATTATTCTCAAAATGTGGATGGAAGTAGCTCAGATGAACCCACCTGCCTCAGATAATCAAAGATGTCACATAGCATCCAGCAGAGCTGGCTTTACTAAGCCACTTCCTTTTTAGATGTCCTAAACTAGTATTTCCTGTTGTCTCCCTCTTTGAAAGCAGAACTAGAGCTAGAATTTTCAGGGCAAGTTTCAAGGCCTGATCAAGACTCTTCTACAGATGCTGAAAACAATAGTTATGTTTTTCAAAGTGAATCAGATCAACTGACAAAAAGAACGCATTTACCTTTCCCATGTATTCTAGTCCAGTTAAACTGTGTCACTTCTCAGTTTGTTAAACATCAGATACTGATTTAACTTAAAATATTATGTCCTCATCAAAATATTTGGGAATATCATGCAATATTGTATTGGTTTCAGATTTTAAAGACACACGAGTTCAAGTCCTGGCTCTTTTACTACATTTCTGTTAGGTATTTTTTAGGACAGAATTTCCTCATCTAAAAATAAGGTAATAGAGGGTATATCTCAGAGGGTTTTTGGGGGGAATTAAATGTGATAATTACCACAATGACTGACACACTATTTAGCACTGAAGGAAAATTAACTTAAACTTTATTAACAGGAAACCTATGTCAAATCCTTTTGAAAATAAAATATCACTTCGTTATTACTATAAATATAGTTATATTCATATGTAAAAGTATACTTAAGGTCATATATACCTCTGTAATCCATATAGCATCACTCTTGACTTCATTTGTGATTTTTTTGTCTTATTAACCATGGTAGTGATTTAGAGTATTTATATTTCTCTATGACTTTGTATTAACTTAAAAAATTAAATCCTCAACAAGCTAATCAAATATTTTTCAAACAATTCAATAATGTAAATTAACTTTAGTAACATAAAGTTTAAAATTCTGGTCATGTAAATGCAACCTCTTGGTTTCTTTTCCTCATTAGAGCATCATTATAATGAATTATAAGAAACATAGAAGGCATAAATAAGACAATTATATGTAATCATTCCGATGAGACAGAAATACCAACAACTTTAAAGTATGTTTTATTTATATATTTTATTTCTCTGTGTGTGCCCATATGATTATTAATATTTAACAAAATTGGAATTTCCACATATTGTTGCATTCCAATGTTTAAAACTGGAATATTTTCTTGTAAACTTGAGGTTTGAAAGCTGCTTAGGACTTCGTCCTATGGATGAGCCTTTATAAACTTGGGTAAACATACCATGGATAATCACAGCAACTTATCCATGACTAGGGATTGGGATTCCTAATATCCTAAATGAAGGACCTCTACTCTGTTATTCAATAATTTAATAAAAAGTATAAATATGAATCAGAGAAATTTCTGCAAGATTCCATGACTAATTAAGTTTTTTATCACTTTAGTAATATTGGTGGCTACATCCTTTTATCTAGATATTTAAAAGAATCTTGGGAAACAGTAAAAGGAAATATTGATATGTTTGTATTATACAAATAGCAAACATTTCTAGAAATCCTCATGTCCTAAAAACAGAACCCTCCCCTTACCTGGTCTCAGTGCTGTGACCTAATGCAGCCTCTATTCTTCAAGGTTTATCTCCAAACCACACATTATTGTTCATTGTGTTATCAAATAGATAAGCACAAAAATAAGAGCTGGAATAAGGGCTATTCTAGGATTTATATTTTCATTGTGCAACACTTCTGAAGAGATTCTAAAGTTTTGGGTAGCTGAAGCACTCATGTGCCTTTATGACTCAAGAATTCAGCTTATTTATTTTCTCCAATATGTGAACTTTTAGTTTCCAGTGAATCCTCAAATAGAAGTTGGGTTTGATCTTTCCAAGTGTTCCTCATCACAGCTACACTTTTCCAGAGTCCTAGGTATCCTGAGATGTAGAAACAAATTTATTAGCTTATTAGCTGAAAGGTGGGTGTCCTCGCCTCTAAATATGTGCATTCAAACCTCCATTTATTTTTTAATTGCTATGTGGCAGATGGAGTGCTTGACTTTAAAGTTTCCCCCATCTTTTAGTAATTCATTTTATCTTTGACTTGTTTTGACCAATTGGATGTGACATTATATCATTTCATTGTATGTTTCTGCCTTCTATATTCTGACTGTTTTGCCATGAAAATAATATGGTTTAGCTAGCCTAATGGTCCAAGAATGAGAGACATGCAGCAGACCCAACCTACAAGGTGGAGTCAAACCCAATTTAACTGTCCAAATGACTCCCAGATTCATGCATGGAACAAATGTCTTTATGTCATATGTCCTTGGAATTTTTTGTGGCTAATTGTTACACAGCAATTATTGACTGATACATTCATTCTTAATTCAACAGTCACTGACAGAATACCTATGATATGAGTGAAAATGTGCAAGGCAGGTACTAGGGAGGCAACAAAAATAAGACATAGTTACTGCTCTCATAAAGTATTTTTAAGAGAGTGTTTTCATCAGTTTGTCCTGCTATAACAAATATACCACAGAGCACATGGCTTATACAACAAATATTTCTCTCAGTTTTGGAGGTTGGAAGTCCAGGATCAAGACACTGACACATTTGGTGTCTGAAAAAGGCCCACTTAGAGGTTTGCAGATGGCCATCTTTTTATATCCTCTCACGTAAGAGAAAAAGCAAACTCTTGCTTCTCTTTTAACTAGAGCGCAATTTCCATTCATGGGGGATCTACACTCATAACCTATCTTCCAAATGTCTCATATCTGAATACCATAGCACTGGGAACTGGACTTCAAAATGTGACCTTGGGGATGTGAGACAAACATTCTGTCCATATCAGGAAGACAAATAAACAGGTAATTCAACAGTTTCCTGAGTGTTTTGAGAGTGAAATGTACAGGGTGTCATTAAAGAAAATAAAAAAGGTGTTTAACTTAGAGAAGGAAAATGAAGAATGTATGTGTTAGTGGCTCATATATAGTCTATAAAATAAAATTTGAAGAATAACAACTAAATTAAGATTGGAAAAATGGGCAAAAATTGTGTGTAGGGGGTAGCATAGTAACAATGGCAGAGGAGCTAGAGAAAAGTGTTCCAGTTAGAAGAAACAGAGGGACAAAAGGCAAGATACCAGAAAAAAAAAATTCATCTTTTGGGTGCCAATTGGAGATTCTTTCTGTACTAGTCAGTTTTCTATGACCATAATGAACTGTTGGAGACTGATATATTTATAATGAAAAGAAGTTGATTTAGCTTTCAGTTCTGAGGTTCAAAATGGTGCCAACCTCTACCTGATTTCGGTAAAGGGTTCATGACACATAGCACCATGATGGCAGGAACACACGTGGGAGGGAGAGGTCACATTCCCAGATAAGAAGTTTTTATACAACATGGCTGCAAAGACTAACTTGTGGTCCCATGAGAATTACTACCATTGCTTTAAAAGGCAGGGACTCCAGTGACCATCAGCTTGGCAAGTCATGCAAACCTTTTAGAGACTGAGCACCCAAACTGCAACTCAAAACTCACTTGCTTGTCCTAAAGTGACAATACTGCAAGTAAACCTGAATACTGAGGTTTTAGTTTACAAAAAAAGTCATACATTAACATATTTTGTCTGAAAAGAAACACATGATAACAGAGCTTTCAGTGATACAAGCAGCTTTTTATTGAAAAGCACAGATTTGAATTTGGCATACCTTTGCACAATAAATGTGGTCTTTGCTTTTGCATGCATGCTGATAATTTGTCAAACCCGGTTGGGAGGACTTGACCCACGTGCTGGCAGAGAGGTATCTGTGTCACTGCTGCAGTATGTGTGACCTAGATTAGCCACCATTGAACTAGTCTCCACCCCTTAGCTCACCTTCCTACATGGAGGACCAAGCCTCTAACACATGAATGTTTGGTGACACTTTGAAACCATAACTAAGCCACTGCATTTTTGCTTAGTCTATCTGCATAACCTTCCTTGTGCCAAAGAACTGTCTGCTATACATTTTATGACACAGGTTTCTAGCCCCCTTGCTCAGTGATCCTGACTCAGTAAGTCTGAGGGAAAACTTGGGAATATGAATTTTAGAAAGTTACTTATGTGTACCCGAAAGGAAAGCCCACAAAAACAGAAATACAGTGGTCAACTACTATTAAGCAAATAACAAGGAAT
>PVJX010025250.1:0-27109 GCA_004027295.1 Dolichotis patagonum | reverse complement strand
ATTTTTTGAAAGTTACTGAGATATATAAAATGTAGTATCATAGACTTTGAATCTGTGAAGTCCAGCAGTGACATTATTTTTATTAAAGCCATAAAATATATGGTGAAAAATGTTGTAAACTATCAAAATGCATATTAGGAAATGTCTTACCCCATATATCCTAGTTTTCTTTCCCAGAAGTAAAAACCTAACGATTTCTTCTGTATTTTTCTGGACACTTTTATTCATTTTATAGTAGGTATATTTATATATGTATTTTCTTTCCCACTTGTAAAAACAAAAGGGGAAGATATACACAGTTGTGCATGTCATTGTTTCATTATTTGTCAGCACTCACAGACAGATTACATATGTTCTTTTTAATAGTTTATACAGAGAGCCATCATATGCCAGTACCATAATCTTTGTTGTTTTCTTTTTGAGAAAGCCTCCCATTGCATGGTTCAGGCTGGCTTTGAGCTCACTTTGTAGTCCAGGCTGCTCTTGATGTTGGAGTGATCCTCCTCCCTCGGACTCCCAAGTGCTGGGATTAACAGGAGTGCACCACCACACTGAGCTAGTACCATAGTTTTTAAGTAGCGGTTTACTTGATGGACATTGTGTCAATCTGTATTTATTACTGTGTTATATCCTATGCCTTTTCTGTAGCATTATATCTGGAAATTATAGGATACACATGTCAAATAAATTTCTTACAACAAAGAAAAAATGATACTTTGTACTATACTGAGAAAATAATAGTGTTAAGACTGCTCTTCTTTGTAGTCTTTGGGTTTTTTTGTTTTTGCTTTTTTTTTTTGAGACAAGATCTCACTATGTAGCCCAGACTGACCTTAAACTTGCAGTGGTTCTCCTGCCTCAGCCTCCAGAGTAGAAGGCTTACAGGTGTGTGCCACCATGCCTGGCCAATTTTTGTTTTCTAAAAGTATTATACTCATTAGTAAAATAAAATTTTGTTAGCTATGTTCAGGATAGAACTGAAGGAAGAGTTTATATGGTATATAGTTCTCGTTTAGATTAAAAGAAGCTGATTTTAGACTAATGATTTTGTTTTTCATGCTGAATACTTAGTTCAGTACTTGACAGTTACTTCAAGTAACTAGTTAATTCATCAAATACTTTGACAATTTTACCTGGGAAATAAGTTGTATATGAATGTGTGGTTTTGCTTTGTTTGTTTGTTTGTTTGTTTTGAAATAAATGCAGACTTTACTCAGTTGTTCAATGTCATCTCTGCTAATAAGGTAACAACTGATTGGTTCTCACAGAGGAAACTGCACTGCAAACAAGATGGGGAAGAAGCAACTGAGGAAGACACAGAGGAGAAATGTACGATCTGCTTGTCTATTTTAGAGGAAGGTGAAGATGTGAGGTAATTAGCTATTAATTATGTATAATCCATTCTCAGACTGTACAGGAATTCTATTTGAAAGTAAACTGGTAACCAAATAGTGAATACTACTGCTGGTCTACCATCATAAACAACTCGGGGTTGACTTTGGATAGCAAGTGAAAGAATGAAAGGCAAAAGTTTCTGTATCAACAAAGGTGGAAGGAGTAAGATAATACATCATCTATTTTAGGGTCACCTGGACAGTTAGCCAGGGAGATTCTGTAATCAGAATTGTCTTCTGTAAATCCTGTAGAAATGAGAATTTTAAAGGGTTTGAAGACGTAGTTTTAATAATATATTCTCCATAAAGAGAGATTAAAATTGGGGGTGGTCGTACATTCCTGTAATCTCACAATCTAGGAGGGTTGCAAATTCAAGCCCGACTTGAGCAACTTAGTGAAATACTGTCTCAGAGAGAGGAAGAAAAGGGATGAGTTTTTGTGATCTAGAAAATATTATTCTATCTAGTACTTACTATTCATAGACATTTTCTTCTTATAATCTCTTAAGTAATTGTTGTTTTATGTGATATATAGCCACATGAGACAGTTCTAAGAAATATATTTAAAAAAACTATGAAGTGGTATTATTGCCATAATTAATAAAGTTACCTTTGTCATGCCTGGTCAACTGGCTAATAGAGAAAAAAGATAATAAAATATTATCTACTGTGCCACAGAATAAGGTCTTATGAACACTGTATTTCCAGTGAAGCTTTATAAATCTGAAGTGTTTTTATAGGATTAATACTGTTCATAGAGTAACTGAAATCATTTTTTTTTTTTTTTTACCTGCCACCGTATTCTTAATGTTAAGGAAAAAACCAGGAATAATTGCCACTGTAGTTCTTGTGTTTATAATTGAGATGTTTGTAATTTGTTTTCATAGCTGTGAATTATCTTGGTTACTCCTATATTGTTGCTCAGAGTGTTGACTTAATACATGTATAACTCTCATTAGAGTGTTGATTTATTGTTTTGCATCTGAAAGTTACCTGAGAACTTCAAAACACACTGAGTTATTGCCCAGATAATTCGCTTAAAAAGAAATGTGATGTGCATTTGTCTTAAGATTGTTTTTGCTTCTTGACAACCACAGGCGCCTTCCGTGTATGCACCTTTTCCACCAAGTGTGTGTGGACCAGTGGCTGATTACCAACAAGAAGTGCCCCATCTGCAGAGTGGACATTGAGGCTCAGCTGCCCAGTGAAAGTTGACACTGTGTTTCCGAACTCTTGTCCTCCCTCTCAGCCCATTCTTCCTGGTACTGCAGTCAACCAAAGATGGCATGACCTACCTGCGCAGATTCGGAAGCATCTGAATTAAGAGTGCTGGCTCTGCTATATGGTACAACTAATGCTAGACCTACAATTTATGTATACAGTTGATTTTGATGTATTTATAAAAGCTTTTTTTCCTAGATTTGACATTTTTCCTGTATCATTTTACTGTATTTTTGCATGGTTCCTTGTATTGCATTTCTTTGCACATATTACGGGCTTGTGACCCTAAACTTGCAGGCAAGATTAGCTGCTTTAGTAAGTAGGATTTTGTGGTCTTTTGTTTTTTACATAGTACCAAGCCTTGAGAATTATGCATTTTTTTTATCCATTACTAACCTTTAATTTAATCAATCATGTACTTTAGTTTAATGTATAAAGATGCTCTAGAAAATGATAATATTGTGTATTAAGACATTCCTTAACTAGGACAAATGGCTGCTGTATATTTACAATGTGGAATTCTGAGTTAGCTACCATCCTTAATACTGGGAGCAGAACACAACCCCTGTCCAGTTGGATGCAGGTGGTATGCACATCACCAGAGTGATCAATATAAATTTTCTTGGTGTATCATTTTCCTTCCAGCACAGTGCAGATAGAGTTGAATATTGATACCATAAATTTAGACTGCTGTTCTGATTGTATTTATCTTTTTCTACATCAGTTAGAACTTTTATTTCCCTGATTCAATTTTTGCTGCTGTGAAACAGCTTTGATGAACACTAAATACTAATTTCAATTTAGCTGAATTGTACATACTTGCAGATTTAACAAAATTTTAGGGAAATTGAAAAAGACATGTAGAATTTTGTTCAGTCTTCTGCTAAGCACGAGTAGGTAAGATATCTGCTTACATTAATTTTGTAAATCCATTTAGCCAAGGTTTAGATTTTCAGTTTTTGGCAGGTATCTGTGCATTCGTAGAGCGTCTGAAAGTCCCAGGATTACTTTTAAGGGATTTTTATTAGCTTAAAGATAAATAAAATCAGCCGAATCTACATGTCTCTTGTTTTATTTCTCTCTAAACTTGAAAACAATAAATCTGCAGATACTGTGAGGCACAAATCATACTGTCAACTACTGTTGCTATGGTTATAGACCCCACTTCATACATTACCAAGAGTCGATCACTGATTTAAAATTAATTTCTATAGTTAAGATATACTGCATAATATAGAGTATAAAGTTAAGTTAACATACTAACATTTCTCCTTTGGAGGAAGTTTTAATCCACTTCAGGATGCCTATTAGCGAGATACTTTCATATACAGGATGCCTAATTTTATTGGTTATATGCTTAATGTGCTCCAGATCACGGATGCATCCAGTCAGTAGATCACTGCCTGTATGTGGAAGACATGTCCCATGGATCAGGTGTGGGGTGTCTGTCAGTAAGCTTGCATTAAGCCACCTGCTTTGTAAGTGGATTGATTAAATAAATAACTTATATTTCTATTGTTGTTGTGTTTCCTAATTAGTTTTTATAAAATAATTTACATTAAACATCTTGAAATTAAAAAACAGATCTCATTGAAAGATATTTGCAAAATGTGTTTATATTCAATCAGTTGTGCTTTTTTATGTTAGTAACTGTTTAGTAATTGTGTCAACATGCTTAAATGTGTTGCAGATCTAGGATGGATTATGGGATGGTTTAAGAAACTGGGATATAAAATCGCTTTTTTCTTTTTGGTACCAGGGATCAAATAAAATCACATTTTTAAAAAGCATATTGAGCTAGAATGGTGGCACCTGCCTATAAACCCAGCTACTTGGGCGGCTGGGACAGGAGGATCTCAAGTTTTCGGCCAGTTTGGGTAATTTAGCAAAACCCTTTTGCAAAATAAAATTTCGTAAGTGCTGGGGTTATAGAGCTCAGTGCTGGAGTGCTTACCCACACATACCTGAAGAAAATCTCTGGGGTCAGTAATCCAGTACTGCACAAAAGAGAATAAGAGAAGGTATTACTTGATAACTGAACTTCAGTTGTAGCATGTGGGGGAGCTGTAAGGGAGAATCACACAAGTCTTCAGTCCTACAGCAGGAGAGGGAAAGTAGCCCGGCCCCCTTTCGGTGGCCAGTCTGGGTATACATCTGCTAGGGGACTGGCGTGTGAGATGTGAGGAGACGTTTGCATCATGGGATCCTCTGGATACACCGAAACACAAGAAACGCACAGGACAGCTGCTGTGCTTTCCAGTGTTATGTGAGATTGACGTGCCTGACAGCCTTTTTACTTACTTTGTACTTGATAGTGATATTTTTTTTTAGTGTAGGTAAAGCTTTTAGCAACTTTTTTTTATTTAAAGCAAACATTTGTGGCATAAGTGTGAATTATTAATGCAGGAACCTGTGATGTTACTGCTGCTAATTACAGAAAGAATGTGCCTGTGATCAGCCAGGTAAGAAAGGAAATGTTTTTGGACAGTGTCCCTTTGTGTGCTTTGTCTTGTTGTCTTCCATCTCACATTGTCTGTGTCTTAGGTCACAGCATGCATTTCAGCAAAAGTTTCCTAGACCTTTTGGTTTTTTTGAAACAGTCTTGCTGTGCAGTGCAGGCTGACATGGAATTTGCAGTACTCTTCCTGCCTCAGCTTCCGTGTACCGCCACGTGCGGCAAGATTTTAAGAGATTTCAAATCTCCAGATTTTAAGACTCAGTGGACCCTTATTTAATATACAAGTGAAGACTAGTATTGGAAACTTTTTTTCTTACTTTCATGATTCAGTTTTTGCTGCTAGTATTCTTTAGCATTTGAACCATATTTGTAACTAGTTGAAACACTGAAAGTAACATACAGACTCGGTGTGTGTATGTATATGTGAGAGAGAGAAAGAGAGAGAGGGTCTAGCTATGCAGAACATACAAACTCTTGTGGACATTTCATTATTGATTTATGAATAGGAAAATGTACTCTGTAGAAAACCCATCCTAACTTCTAATTTAATCTCTGGGAATACAGCAAATTTTTCTTTATTGAAAACTTCATATTACAGTAGTGGAAATATCAAAGTTAAATTTAGGCAATTTAGGCAATGATGGAAATTTATATTTCCATCATTTTCAGGGATTAAGAATTATATTCAAAGCTGGGTGTGGTGGCATATGCCTATAATCCCAGCATTGGGGAGGCTGAGGCAGGAGGATCATTATGAGTTCTAGACCAGCCTGGACTACAAAGTGAGGTCAAGGTCAGCCTGAACAGTATAGTGAGATCCTGTCTCAAAAAGACAAAACAAGAATTATATTTAAAGACTTGGGTTGTAGCTCAGTGATAGAATGCTTGCTTAGCACATGCAGGGCCCTGGATTTGATCCCCAGTACCATGAAAGAAAAACTCAAAAAATTATTTTTTTAAAGAAATGAATATTACCAGTTACATTCTGTCATTGCCAAACTGGGGGATGATCTCTTCTCTTGGATTCACAAATTCACAGGCCAGGTACCATTTTTTGGAATAATGGAAATAAGATAGATATTGGAGTTAGATTTGAGCTTTGAATTGTATGAGTTGGAACTTTTTTAAAACACGGGTTTATTTGGGTGTTTTTTATTTGCTTTTTGTTTTTTGACACAGGGTTTTGCTCTGCAGTTCAGGCTGGCCTTGACACTGTAGACTCAGGCTAGCTTTGAACTCATGGCCTCAGTTTCCCACATGTCAGGACGACAGGCATGCACCACCACACCCAGCCATTTTAAATAATTTAAGCTTTTGAGCTTGAAAATTTTCATCTATGACACAGCAACGAAAGCCAGCTTTTAGTGTTGCTGTTAGTAGTGAATGAGCGCGTGACTATAAAGCACTTCACGCACAGGACGCAGCCCCCCTGCACCCCGGTTCTGACGCCTTTGAGGAGAGGTGGCGGTGCTCTGGGGCTGCAGGGCTGCGCTCACACGCACTTGCTGCTAACTCCCATACAGTGTGTGCGAGTGATGGTGATGAAGAGAAAGCCACTGTCTTCAGCCTGGGGTTGGAAGCCTTGCTTTTCTGTGGAGGCAGCAGATTCCGAACGCTTTCTCACTCACTGTCTTCTCTCCCCGCTAAACTCTTGTGCAGGGTGCTGAGGTGTTAAGTACACACTCTCGAGCCCTCTTGGTGTGCTGTAGCTGCGTGCCGGAGCCATAGGTTTCCTGAAGGAGCCTTTGTTTCTCCCAGTTGCCACTGTGAGTCCTCTGCCATCACGCAGAAACGCATTAGCCGTACTTGGTCTGGTTTTCGTTGTGAGATCTGCTGAGTCAGTTCTGCTGAAGGTGGCTAGGACATACGGTGGGATTGGGATCCTGGGCAGGCTCTGCGCACGGGTATTGATTTTCCACTGCACTCTGCTGAAACAGCAGCCATGGTGGTTTCCACGGGTCCAGGATGGGGGCGGCAGTCCTCTGAAGGGTTGGACAGCCCTTCTAGGGTGGCTTATCAGGAGGCTGGGCACAAGTGGCGTCCTTGCCACGATGCCACTCTGGCCGTTCCTCTGGCTGCTGGAGTATCTTCATGGTGGGGTGGCCGCTTCTCTCACAGTGACCAGCCAGGAGGCAGCCGCAGTGTCTTTGGTGACCTTGTGGCATTACAGTCTCCTCCGGCCGCTTTCGGTAGAAGGGAAGGAGGTCACTGCAGCTTGCCCTGATGGGGCGAGCGGGTCCCATTGTAAGAGAGGTGCAGCCAGGCCAAGCACTCTGGGAGCTGACTCCTGCCCCTCTAATGAGTGCCTGCTCCTGACACCTGGTCTGTGGGCAGACGCCCTCCAAGGCTGGCCTCTGTTCCAACTGAGTCACAGCTCTGTATCCCACAGCCACACATGCTTATGCCCTTAGGAGACAGAAGACGTCTAGTCGATATGGCAAACACTCCGAGTTTTCCCGTGCCAAAGATCTATCAGGAAAGTGTTGATGAAAACTCAGAATATAGAAATGTGCTGTGATTTTTAAAACTAATGTGCTATGGTTTTTAGAACAAAGACTGAGAAACCAAGAGGAAAAGAGTGTAGTGGCAAACAGGCGGCTTGCTGGTGCAGGAATGGGGAGTGGCCCAGGGAGGTGTCTCTTACCTGCTGTGTAACAAATCCCAGAAAGCTGAGTGGCTTCAGCCCTTCGGACATGTTCGTAGATGCGGGATTTGGACAGGGCCGGGCTCACCAGGCTCTTCTCCTGTGGTGCCATGTGTTCCTCGTAGGCTGCATCAGCTTGGGCAAGGGGTAATGCAGCTGCGACACAAAAGTGTGGGCCGTGTCTAGCCCAGCGGAGTCTGGGAAAACGGCTTTGTTAGAATGCTTTGTACAAACTTGTGAATGCATTTAGGCCTACTCACGCCTAGCTTCCCGTGAGGGGTCCTGCCTGCGTCCCTGGAGCCACGGACCATCTGTTTCAATAATTTTCAGAGGAATGAGGAAGGAAGTAATGTTCTCAAGCCAGTATTTGGGAACTAGTTTTTTCTGGTCATTTGACTCCCCCCCCCCCGAATCTATCTGTGTGTCTGTCTGTCTGTCTGTCTCTCTCTTGTACAAGGAATCAAACTCAGGGCCTCTTGCTTGCCAGGCAGGTGCTCTGCACCTGAGCTGTATCCCTGGCCCACGTCACCTCTTTCTGTAATTTAGGAATTCTGTTTGCACTCTCTGAATCCTGGTAGGTGAACACTGCAACTTGCAGTGTCATGGGCCCATGTAACTGGTCATGGGCTGCCAGACGTTGGATGCTGTGTCTGTGAGGCTGTGTGTAGGTGAAATTCAGATGGAAATCACCCAGCGGGAGTGTTGAGCACAAAATCCCGCCTAGTTGTGAGGCAGAGACCAGAAGATGGCTTAATTTCAGGGGTTTGAATCTTGGCCTGGACAACATAGCAAGACCTGATCTCAAAACAAACAAACAAACAAAATCAGTCAGGCGTGGTGGTGAATGCCTGTATTGCCAGTGCCTGGGAGGCTGAGGCAGGAGGATTGCAGCAAGTTCAAGACCAGTCTGAGCTACACAGCAAAATGCTTTTTTTTGGTACTGGGGATCGAACTCACAACCTTGCGCTTGCCAAAACAAATCAGAAAAGCAGGTTGGCCTCCCCACGTGTGTGGGCCTTATTTGTTTGTTGAAGGCCTGAGAAAAATAAAAGGCTGCCAGTGTAGGGGGCATGGGAAGCTCCTCCTGCCACCGCCTTCTAGCAGACTGGAAATTTCTGGGGCCTCCAGGCTGCCTGATGGGGGCATTTAATGCAGTCATTGAAGTCTCACTGTTCGCTGAGAAAAGAGCAGTGCGGGCTGGGGATTTAGCTCAGTGGTGTAAGCCCCTGCCTGGCAAAGTGCGAGGTCATGAGTTCAATCCCCAGTACCAAAAAAAAAAAAAAAAAAAAAACAGTGAGCTCACTGCCCAGTGAGGGCAGCGCCGCCTGCTGGAATTCCCTGGGGGACCGGGCCACCGAGGCAGCCTGCATCAGGCCTTCCTTTTTCTTACATTCTGGTTTGATTCTGCGGGCGGTGAAACTAGGGTCACGCACATACATTGTACCACTGCACTAAGATCCCAACCCCGCTTGTCCGTCTGGGTCTTCATCGCCTTCTCTCTTCCAGGGCACCCTTAATCCTGTGCACGTTAGATTTCATTCTCCCACCGTGCTGCTCAAGATTTGGCCACACCGTGCTGGTCACTTTAAAATCTGAAACATGTGTTAGGGTCACTTATTGCACGGGTATTTAGCCCTGACGCGCAAGGCGGAGTATACAGCGGCGAGCTTACCCCAATCAGGAAGCACGCCCGTCTTCTGTCGGTAGGTGCGAACGTGGAGAAGACCCGGCGGTGTGGGGCTGTCAAAAGCAGGAGGAGCCTCTCCCAATGAGACGGCTCAGTTTTGTTTACTTCTGCGTAGAAGAAGAAAAACTGCTCCGACTGGTTGTTTCGACAGCCAACCAGGGCCAAAGGCGGCCGGCTAATCAGCGTGCGGAGGGCATCTCGAGCAGCCAATGGGGAGCGCGCGCCTGGCGTGCGGCCGCCCAATAAGTCGCGAGTGGCGCGGCATTTGAATCCCGGAACCGTAGCGGTCGCCGCGGACCCAGCGGGGAGGCCGGAGCGCAGCTGACGCCGCCGCGGAGCCAGCGGTCCCTCCCCCCGCCCGGCCCCGGCCGCGGCCCCGCGGCGCGTCTCTCATGGCGCTGCTCCGACGACCGGCGGTGAGTGTCGGGCCCGTTCTCCCCAGCCGGGGTTCGCCGCAGGGCTGTTCCGGGGGCCCTGGCTGGTCCGGGTTGGGGAACAGTAAGGGCCCCGGCGGGATTTCCTTCCTTTCTCTACTTTTCCCTTCCCTTCCCTTCCCTTGTCCTCGCTCCCCGCCCGCCGAGGGCCTTAGGCCAGGGAGGCGAAGACCGGAGCGGGTTCGGTCGGCGGCCGGATGTTCCGCATGTGCCATCTGCTAACAGCCTGGCTCTTTTGGCCTCTGCCGCGTTTTGCGTTGCGTGCTCGCGAAACAAATTTCCCCAGCCCAAATCCTGTACTTGGATCAAAGAGAAGACCGAGAGAAAAGGGTCCAAATTAATTTATCTTTGTAAGGGTTGAAGTGGTACTGGAGTTTTGGTGTTGTACCTGTGGACTTGACTCTTAACTGCATTTACTTTTGCTGACGAGCTAGTGTCCCGGCGCAGCTGAATTCCATTGTCCTGGCTCCACCGCTAGTTTAAAGCTGCCACTTTTCCTGTCCAGATAGTTTAAACTTGGTCACATGACCAGGCTTCAACCCATTAGCATTGAGCTTTCAGACCCATTTTAAAACTAGCAGTTGGTAACTGGAAAAATTGAACAGTGTTAAGTACTGAATATATACATTCGCTACTCATATTCTTTTGTACCAAGATTAACAAGTACCATAATTTAAAAATTAATTAATTTTGCTTTATTTGGAGGCAGGGTGTTGGTATGTAGTTTAGGGTGCAGTTGAACTCACTATGTAACACAGATGGGCTTGAACTCGCAATGATCCTCCTGCCTCAGCCTCCCAAGTGCTGGGATTATGGGCATACATCACCATGCACAGCTAACAAGTAATTTTTGACTAATTTATCCTATGAAATTATTTAATAATCAAGTTCTTTAATTCAGGAAAGTCATCAGTTTTCAAGCCCTCGATGGGAGTTTTTTAGAATTCTCAGGCTTGTGGCTTGCTGTTTTTGTCATGAAATGTCCATCATTTCTCTAATGAAATAAACTGTCTTGGTGTGATTTGCTTTTGCTACCAAGTTTTTAAGTATATTCTGGACAAAGTCACTTAAAGCCAAACACTGTAGGCTAAATCGCATTTTCTTCATACCATTTCAGCCTTCTCAGTTTGAGAAATTATAACTGTTTTATCCAAGAAAGCCATTTTTGTTCTAAGTCCCTTAATATAAGTCAGTACTATGCTTCCCCAAGTCCTGGGGATTGAACCTAGGGCTTTTGCACTTGAACTATATTCTGGGCCCTTTTTTATTTTGAGACAGATTTTCACTAAGTTGCCCAGGCTGGGTTAGGATCCTCCTGCCTCAGCCTCCCAAATGCTGGGATTAAAGATGTGTGCCTGGCTTTGTCAAGTTCATTTTTTAAAGTTGTATTTGTAAAAGACCATCTCTACAAGAGCATTTCTTATTTCTAGGGTGGAATAATAAAATCAGTTTAGGTTTTAAACATCAGGTTTTAGGGCGAGGGATGTGACTCACATAAGCATCTGCCTGGCAAGTACAAGGTCCTGAGTTTGGTTCCCAGTATCCAAAAAATTAATTAATTAATTAAAAAATGAAAAATAAACATCAGGTTTTCAAACAAATAGGTTTATTGTTAACTATAGATATTACAGCTTTTAAGTTTTACATTGTAAGTACCCTTATTATTAACCTGTGTCAAAGAAGGTTTTTAACTAAGTGAGTAACCTACAGGGATTTCTAACTAGTAACAGAAGTAATCATTTATTTATGAAGCTTCAAGTTCTTTTAAAGGAAAGCCCACTGGAGGGATCAAAACAGTTTTGCAAGGTTGGTTGGAGAATCTGTATTATAGGTAAGAAGGATAGGTGATTTGCCTGATTTAAATGCAATGCTATTAATTGTAAACAGCGTATTTAGGCTCCCTAAAATATGACTTTTCTTTTTTGCAAATAGGTCTCAGCACATTCACCTTTCCCAAAGCAATTCTCCCTTCACCTCCCGCCTCCCTTTTCCTTTTTTTCTTTTTTTAAGATAAGTTCTTGCTATGTAGTCTAGGCTAGCCTTGATGTCCTGGCACTCCTGCCTCAGCCTCCCAAGTACTGGGTTTACACCTGGTTCCCAAAACAATTCTAAATTTGAGTATCTGGGATTAGATATTTTCAGTCACTTTACTGCTTTATCAACTTTGTTTTCTAGGTGTCCAGTGATTTGGAGAATATTGACTCGGGAGTTAATTCTAAAGCTAAGAGTCATGTGACTATTAGACGTGCAGTTTTAGAAGAAATTGGAAACAGAGTCACTACCAGAGGAGCCCAAGTTGCTAAGGTGACCGTCGGGAGGCTGGATGTGTGCTGGGGGCTGATGTGGCATGGCCAGGGGGACGGGGCTGGCTGTCTCACCCTGTCCAAGTTGCTCTTTCCTTGTAGAAGGCTCAGAACACCAGAACTCCAGTTCAGCCCACCAAAGCAACAAATGTTAGCAAACAGCTGAAGCCGACTGCTTCGGTGAAACCGGTGCAGATGGAAATGCTAGCTCCGAAGGTAGGCAGTCCTGAATTTACAGGTGCTTCCCGGGGAAGCCTGGTGTTAGCTAGACCACAAGGGTGCCTTTATCTGCCTGCGATGACTTTGGAAGAATATTCCCAGCTGGAAGCAGTGGTGCAGGAAATGAATATATAGCTTTTCTATTCAGTACCTTAGTGTTAGACCTCAAATAATAGAGTTAATTACCTTAATATCTAGATAAATCTAGTGATCTCAGCAGGAAAGTAATTAAAATAACCCAATATAAGCACAATAATTCCTTTACACTCTCCAGATCAAAATATGTTACTGTGCAGCATGTTTGAAGTATTTCAACATAAAACATTGGCCTTATTCTTTATCGTGACTGCTCACTATGCATACCCAACCGTGGCAGGAGCCTTATCCAGAAAGAGGGGTGTGCTCCTCCGTAGTGAGTGGCTAGTCCTAGGGAGGGACACTGGGCAACCCTGGCCCCGTGTGACCTGGGGATGATGGCGCGGGGGAGGTCAGAGACTCCTCACCCCTGAGTGGTGATTCCTGAGGGTAGGGAGACGCAGATGGAAATGGGACCTTTTTGTGAACATTGCAACAGCAACAGAAATCAAGGCACTCCTGTGCTTGTTACTCCCTTGGCCAGGGAGCCCGCAAATCTGAGCTGTGTTGTCAGGGCTGTTCTGAGCTTGAATGTCTTGGAGTTTGGAGTTAGATCTCAGGGAAGCCGAAACGCATCAAGCGGGGAGAAGTGATGAAAGTAGTGTCAGGAAGTGTCATGGTGGTCCAGCAGGTGCGGAGGACTTGGCACTAGCCTGGAGCTCCCCTGGGCACTGAGTCACTCCCAGTTCCTATGCAAGGTGCCAAGGAACATCGAGTGCGTTGGAGACATGTCCATGCGGCGAAGGAACGCTCTGGAACCTTCACTTAGATAACAATGAGAACCATAAGCACTCGTGTATTCAGCTATTACCTAATACATTAAAAAAAGGAGGAAGTCAAGAGGGGGCAGTGAATTTGGAGAATGATGGTGCCCTGCTTGGCTTTGGGCTCGCCACAGCAACAGGGGGACACATTGCACCTAGAAATGCAGTCGGCAGCAAGCCAGGGGCCCCTGTGCAAGGGACAGACTCACTGGTGGCCACCCAGGGTCAGGACTGGAAATGCAGTGCTCCTGAGACTAGAGGAATGGAGGCTTCCAACGCATGCTCCCAGGACAGAGCCTCCAGGACCTGCCTCCCTGGAGGACACCTGGCTGCTGCAACTGGACGCCCCCAGGCTATCTCCAGACAGCCTGGGGGGCCGTCGCGCAGCCTTGCCTGTGAGTTGCTGAACACTGCAGAAGGGGACGTGGTGGTGTATTTTAGACAGTTCTCAGTTCCTACTGAGTCTGTCTTTCCACTTTATCCAAAAGGAGAGACAGGACTAGTCAAGGGCTTCTAAATAGTACCCTAATAAATGTATGGTATAGACTCCAATATTAGGAGGTCAGTTGAATCTATTTCATAAAAGACCGTACAACCATAAATAGCATGTTTTAGTACAAGATTTAAAATGTCAAAATGCTGATAGTGTTCAATAGGAAAAGTCAGATGGCTGCGTAGTATACACCAGTGCAAGACCAGCTTTGCTCTTGTAAATGCATTTCCGTGTAAAACATTGGTGATTGTTATGTTTGACTTTTATGTTGGGTTTAGGATTGGCTTTAATTTTCTTAGAACTTGCAAACTTTGACTGTGTGCACATATATAATTGTTCAGAAAAAGGGAAAGTACAGTCAGTTAAAAAAAAAAATAGAAAAAAAGGCACCAAGTCTATTGGTATACGGCTGTAATCTCTGCTTCCTGGGAGGCTGGGCCAGGCAATTTAGGTGCTGCCGCAAAACAAATCCCAGACCACAGAAACACAAGTTGGGGATGTAGTCCATGCTTCCTGGGTTCAATCCCCAGTGTTGCAAAAGAAGGGAGAGAGTGGAAGGAAGAAAGAGAAAAATTAAAGAAGTATTATGAAAAGGGAAAGACAGGAGAATTTGTGTGTGTGTGTCTGTCTTCTTGAGACTGTCTCGCTATGTAGTTTAGACTGGTTTTGAGCTCACTTTGTAGCCCTGACTGGTCTCAAACTCACAATGATCCTCTTGCCGCAGCCCCCCGCTCCCCCCCCAGTGCTGGGATTACAGACGTGAGCCACCATGCCTGTTGAAAAGCTATTTCTTTGTGACCTTTATAACCCTACCCTGCCTGGGTTCCCTTTGTGTCGTATCCTTGGATAACTTTTTTTCTATAGCTACACGATAAATTTCAGGTCATAGTGTTTCAGAATAAAACATGATGGACCTAGCCAGGTGTGGTGGTACACACCTGTAATCCCAGCACTAGGACACTGAGGCAGGAGGATCACCATGAGTTTGAGGCCAGCCTGGGCTACATAGAGAGACCTTGTCTCAAAACAAAAACCATGATGGACCTAGAGTTCTGTCCTCAGTAAAGGTCACTTCTGTGATGAAAAGGTAAAGCTCGATATTCTGGTTTTTGCAGTTACTGAGGAATAATGAACTGTTATTCCCAATCTAGTCAAACTTGCTTGAGAATTCCAGGGCGATCAGATCACTCAGGCTTTGCGGTCAGTGAGGCCCGCCTGCCAGGCCGGAGCCCCTCTGCCTACCGGGGTGGCCTGGGCTCTGTTCCCTTCACAGTTTGCAGAGCCGTCACTGTCCTGCAAATGCCTGTTGAGCGCCCAGGGTTCCAGCTGCTTTCCTAGCAAACACCCTCATCGGGCGCGTGACAGCAGAGGCCCCAGAGGTCGCCGTGAATCCCTGCCCGTCTCTCTGCTGGCCTGGACTCTGTGGTGTCTGAGGCAGTGGTCACAAAGGGGCCGGCATGTGTCATCCCGCAGCCTCGCAGAGGCGGGTCACAGCCAGGCCACCCCTGGGCAGTCACAGATTGTCCACATCCGGGTGCGAGTGTGTCTCACGGCTGTTTCTCTCTGATGTGTGGGAAAGGGAGTGACCACAGTTCACACTCAGGAGAGACCTTTATTTTCAATGGCACGAGAAACAGCCAGAGTGACAGCAAAATAGCACAGAAGTGCGCAGAGTACACAGAAAAGTGAGTTCCTTGTCACTGCTCCCCAGTGTCCCATCTGCAGCATAGACTTAATGCTACAGAGCACAAACTGACCAGAACCACAGTACCCGGCGGCCTTCCTGGTGCCCTTGGCTTGTTTATCATAAATGAGGAAATCGGAATGCGGGAAGACCCACGCGTTGGCCTGCTGGTGTGAACCCAGCCTCAGGAGCCCCGGGGGCTGCCCACCCCCGGACGCCCTGTGCCCCGCTGGCCCCAGCACGTCCCACGTCTTTCTGGCTTCTGGTCTGAGTTTCCCTTGTCTCTGACAGCCCGCATTCCAATCCAATTGCTCTCCCTGGAAGGTTTTTATTTGCAGACCACGTCCGTCATGTAGAAGCTTGTGAATAATTCTTTGTAGGGGAACGTATAGAGTGATGATAGAGTAGGTGTGTTTTCTGTTTTCCTTCCCCACAGTCATTTCACTTTTTAACTGCTACATAAAAATTGTATGTATTCATGGGGAATCATGTGATGTTTTGGAACATGTACATCTTATATAATGTTCAGAGTAAACATCAGTCTTCTCAAATACCATTTCCTTATAGTAGAACACTCAAAGTTCCCCACCTTTTTTTTTTTTTTAAATAGGGTTTCCATGTGTAGCCCAGACTAGCCTCAAATGGTGATCCTCCTGCCTCAGCCTCCTGAGTGTAGCCCAGACTAGCCTCAAATGGTGATCCTCCTGCCTCAGCCTCCTGAGTGTAGCCCAGACTAGCCTCAAATGGTGATCCTCCTGCCTCAGCCTCCTCAGTGCTGAGATTAGGGGCATGCAACACCACATTTGCTTCCAAAATCCTTTCTCACAGCCTTGTGGCACATGCTGCAGTATCATTATCTGTGCATTGCACGTGAGCACCTCTTCCTAACTGTAGTTACTGCCATTCTCTGACTTCTCTCCACCCATTCCTCCCCTGGCCGTCTTCAGCCTTTGGTAGCCACTGCTAACCCTCTCGACGCCTGCTCTCTCAGATACACCCCGGTGAGGTGATGGGGGCTTCTCTCTCGCCTGGCTTCCTCAGAAGTAAGCAGTGTGTCGTGCAAGCCAGACAGGTGCTCTGCCGCTGAGCCAGCCTTCCGTGCCCCCAGGGCCCGGGAGGCAAGCCTGAGAGATGGCTGCACGTAGGGTGATGATGTGGAGCCGGGAGGTGGCTTCTAGGCCACTCTCTTGACAGCCCCGTGTTATCCGGGTGGCTCCTGACGCGGCTGAACAGGTGCTTTGGAACTGGACGCAGCGTGTGTGGTGTGCGGGAGACAAGCAGGAAGCCTGTGACCCTACACTAAGCCAGACTTCCGGGACTCCTGCCTTGCCAGGGAAGGTTTGATGTCTCGCTGTAAATACATTGCAGCAATGCATACTTAATAAGCTGCACAGCCCCTGCGTCCGTTTGGCTTCTCTGTGGAGATGATCTAAGCTGCAGGGGCCGGGGGTCCGGCTTGCCCTCGCCCTTTCAGTTCCCCTGTTCCCCAACCTGTGCGGTCCTCCCACCCACGGTACCTTCCTCCCTCCAGTGCTTGGCCCCTCTATCCTCCCTTTGGCTTAGTGGCCCTGCTCAGGGCTTTGCTCTCCCCAGTGCCCTGGCAGCTCTTCCCAGGCACCCGGGCCCTCAGTTAATCCTCAGCTTGTTTAGCTTGTAAGTTCTTGAATACATGGCATCCACACCCGCCTGTCCTGCGTTCACCTGGCCCTGCCTGCTTAAGACCCTTGATTTAAGGCGGGGCGGCCCGGAGGCTGAGGCAGGAGGATTGGGAATTTGAGGCCAGCCTGGGCTACACAGGCAGACCCTGTCTCAAAAGGCAAAACACAATCCCTGCGTTTTTGTTGTTTTTGTTTTAATCTCCCGTTATTGTGTCCTTCCTAAGATTGGAAATTGTCATTGAGCCTGGATGTAAATTACTGTGGCAGTGTGCCTTATTATGCAAGCTCTTTTTGTATTATTCTATGCACATTCTTCTACACCCTGGGAAAAACAAGGTTTATTGCTTAAAGGCTTGTCTTTAACAGGTCTGTTTATACAGGGTTAAGGGCAGGAGGGGCAATTTCCAGGGAAATCAAAATTGGCCTTTTTACTCCTGAAGAACAAATGTGAGGATCCCCGGGGTAAATCTCATTTTGCATGCTGATTGGTTTGATGGACCAGGGAAACGGGGCACAGAGAGATTGTTGCTAGTCTGGTTAGGACTGGATAACACTATCTTAATTGGTTTTAAATGATTGGCGTATTGGTTCAGAGGTCTCTTACGCTTATTGAGGTATTTTATTTGGGCACATGATTTTGATTTGGACCTACTGTGTCCGGAACGAGCTCGTGTTCTCTAAAATTAAAGAATGAATTTCAGGAACCACGGAGGTGAAGAGTAGAATATATTTATTGAGAGAAAGAAAGCTTCTGTCTGGAGGGAGACAGAAGGGGTCCCGAGCGGGTTGCCCCTCTATACACATTCTTTACAGCCTCAGTTTTATGTCGAGAAGGACCTTTAACTCCTCAATAGGATGGCTTATCTATACTTTATTACTCAAGTCTTCTTTGCAAAGTTTTTAATTGTGTGATTGCTGGGAACAATCACGCTGTCATTATTGGGATAAATTACCGGGCCGTGGAATGCTCTGTCTTTGCATTCTCCTGTTCAGACCAGGACATACTTTTCTGTGTTTTAGTGACTGATTTCTCAGTTAGGGTTAACTGAAGAAGAGAAAGCCTTTTGTTGGCAGAGTTCAGTCATTTTGGGGACCCTACACCCCGTGGTCAGGGTTCTGCCATTTCTCTGTCTGTTGTCGAGACAGGGTTTTGCTATATAGTTCAGGCTGGCCTCGAACTCAAAGCAGTTCTCCTGCCTCAGCCTCCTAAATGCTGAGATGATAGGTGTGCAAACTGAAGATCACGGAGCTTACACGTTCTGGCAGCAGCAGACAGAAACGATTCTGCAATGTCTTGGTCACGTGACCGGTTCTTGCCCTTTTTGGCCTAGGTCCCTTCTCCCACGCCCGAGGACATCTCCATGAAGGAGGAGAACCTCTGCCAAGCTTTCTCGGACGCTGTGCTCTGCGCAGTCGAGGACATTGACACCGAGGACTGGGAGAACCCCCAGCTCTGCAGCGACTACGTCAAGGACATCTACCAGTATCTGCGGCAGCTGGAGGTGGGAGCCCGGGAGGCAAGGCCATCCGCACAGGAGGGAGGCAAACGCGGCCAGCTCTTGAGGCATCTCCTTCCCCCACCCCGCAGGTCTTGCAGTCCATCAGACCGCGTTTCTTAGACGGAAGTGACATAAACGGGCGCATGCGTGCCATCCTGGTGGACTGGCTGGTGCAAGTGCACTCCAAGTTCAGGCTCCTGCAGGAAACGCTCTACATGTGCGTGGCCATCATGGATCGCTTTTTACAGGTAAGCACGCTCCCGGGCTCAGGCCCGAGGCTCACTGAACACTGCGTGACAGTCCAATTGGGTCCCTCGGAAGAAATAACCAAAAGCCAGTTTATGAGGAGCTGAAGAACTTGGGGTGCCACAGAGGGGAGCCATCCAAGTGACAACCCTTCAGTGTTGTTGGCCACCTCTAGCAGTTCAGTCAGGGAGCTGGCTTCCAAGGACCGGGGGAAACTTGGTGATTGTCCTTAGCCCAAGTGCCTGGGGCCAGAAGCGTTTCTGGTTTGAGATGTGTTTAGATTTTGGGATATTTGCGCATGTGTCAGGAAACATCCTAGGGATGGGACCTAAGTGGAAACCCAGGCTCATTTGTCCCACCTGCACCCTAAACTTAGAGCCCGAAGGTAACTCTGTAACTGCTTTGCGTATACAGATGTTCGGACTGCCACCCACGGGGTCAGGTGTGGGATTCTGCACTTGGTGGTGTCACATGAGTGCACAAAATGTTTCAGATTTTGGAGCGTTTTGGGTGTTGGATTTTTGGTTTAGGGATGCCCAACCTGTGCCACACAGCTGGGTGCATTTGGGCACTGGTCCTCCAGCTAGCTGTGTGTGCTAATCTTTTTTTTTTTTTTCTTTTTTTTGGTACTGGGGATCGAACTCACGACCTCGCACTTGCCAGGCAGGCGCTTAAGCCACTAAGCTAAATCCCCGGCCCTCTAATCTGCTTTCAAATGAGAAAGTAAGTTTAAAGGAGGAAAGGTTCCTGTGGCTCATGGTTTCAGTCCATGGCTGGCCAGCTCCATGGCTTTCACACTGGTGGAAACTGCTTCCCTCGTGGTAGCCAAGAAGCGGAGTGAGGGTTAAGCCGGTGAGGAAAGACCTGGGACAGCATTCACCTTCCCAAGCCACACCCCCAAGAGCCCCTTCACCCAATCAGGTCCCACCTTGTAAGCCCACCGAGCTATGAGGGCATTCGTGTATTCATCCTTGTGATCGGCCACTTCGGGAAAGCCCATCCGCTCACAAGCTGTTAGCACCTGAGTTTTAGAGGACACTGAAATCCAAACCATACTCTTGTGGAGTAGAAATAAGAGGGAGGTTTTTTGTTTGAGACAGGGTCTCACTCTGTAGTTGAGACTGGTCTTGAACTCACTAGGTAGCCAGGCTGACCTTGAACTCTCGGAGATCCTCTTGCCTCAGCCTCCAGAGTGCTGAGAGTAAACACAGGATTTTGGTGGTTCTGTTCTCAGTACAGAGTCCTCATTAGACAGGAATGCATGGCAGTATTTTATGCAGATTTTCAACAGTAAGAGCTGAATAAGGGGAAAGAAAAGTCCTAGTTTAAAAAAAAAAGCCAGGCTTGGAGGCTGAGGCAGGAGGATTGATGATAATTTGAGGCCAGCCTGGGCTACATAGTAAGACCCTGGTCTCAAAAACACACACAAAAAAACCCCCCAAAAGCCAGGTGTGTTGCAGGTCTCTAATCCCAGCACTCTGGGAGGCTGAGGCAGGGGGTTTCTAAGTGCAGATGTAGCTTAGTGGGAAAGCCTGGCGTTCAGTCCCAGTACGGGGGGGTGGGGGGGAGGAAGGCAGGAAGGCAACTGAAGGAAATGCTTATGCCCTAGACCAGTGATGGTGAGCCTTTTATTGGTACAAACAACAGCCCACGTGGCACGTGAGCCACAGGTTCACCACCACTGCTCCACACTGAGATTTTCCCTGACTGAAGCACTGGTGAAAGATTTGCTCAAGCTAAACAGTGGGGACTTTGGCGAGGATTCTAGTAGCATTCAAGCTGTGCGTGGAAGCCCTGTGCTGTTCTGCACGACCTCCTGTCTACTGAGCCCACTGTGGTGCAGGAGAGGACGTGGTGAACAGACAGCTGGTGGGCACGTTGAACCCCCAGCTGAACCGAGTCAGCGAGTCAGCGTGGTGCTGGGTGCACAAGGCCCACCTGAGGATTGTTGCCAACAAGCATCACAGGAGAACTAGAGGGGGAAACTGTATGCGGTGGATTCTCCCTGGATTCTCCCGGAGAAACCGGTCCTGCAGGTTTCTTAGATATGAACTCTGCTGTTATCACTGGAGAGCTCAGGTCCTTGCTGTCGCTGAGGATGGCTGTGGTTCTTTTCAGGGAAGCCCTGGTCCTTACCTTGAGCATCGCTTCCTGGCTCCAGTGCAGGTCCCTCAGCCTGCTGGCACAGACTTTCTAGCTTCCACCACTGACCTTTGGGCCTGTCCAGCGCAGGTCCTTGATACAGACTTGCAGGAGACTGGCGTGGGCTCTAGGCTTCCAGCTGAGTTCCTGTATGAACAGGACATTTCGTGGGATCCAGGCCATTAGCTGGATTCTTTGGGTCTCTGTGCAGACAGATTTCCTGTGTCTTTTGACTCTTTGGGTGAATATTATAAAATAATCCTATAAATCACGTGTCCTGTATTCTGTCTTTCCCCTTACAAACCCTGCCTCCATCAGAGGATGACAAAGACCTGGTGGTCAGGCTTGGATTCTTCCCTCCTCAGCCCCTGAGTGACTGTGGGTTGGCATCTGAACTTCCTTTAAAGGTCATCTATTTGTAATTTGCAAGTTTGCTGGGCTTGTGCGGTGGGGGAGGAAGCTAGCGGAGCCTGACGCCAGCGGCTGCTCCGTTAGTGTTCACCCCAGAGGGTTGCTGACGGGCCATCCTCCTGGACCTCAGCCGCTCGCGTCCTCCCCCAGTGGGCCACCCCCGCGTCACCAGTGACTCAGACACATCTCTCCCCACCCAGGTCCAGCCGGTCTCCCGCAAGAGGCTCCAGCTGGTCGGGATCACCGCTCTGCTGCTGGCTTCCAAGTACGAGGAGATGTTTTCTCCAAATGTCGAAGACTTTGTCTACATCACAGACAACGCCTACACCAGCGCCCAGATCCTAGAGATGGAAATGCTCATCCTGAAAGAACTGAAATTCGAGCTGGGCCGCCCCCTGCCCCTGCATTTTCTTCGGCGGGCATCGAAGGCTGGGGAGGTGAGCGCTGCACCCCTGTGGTATCTTCGCAGGCACCTTGGGAAGCACTGATCTGAGCAAGGGAGAGGCGCTGCCTTCAGGTCTGTCTTGGTGCTCACTGCCGCAGTTCCTAGGGACCTCCAGCTTCCGTGTGTTCCCCGCAGACCCAAGACCCCAGGCCCGTGGTGGCAAATCCGTGGCACATGCATGCACGTGGCAGGCTGTGTGTCACCGAGGGCTCCAAAAGGTTCGCCGTCCCCTCGCCTAGAGCGGGCATCTCAGCCCTGCAGGTAATGTGGGTTCCTTGCAGGTGGACGTGGAGCAGCACACCCTGGCCAAGTACCTCATGGAGCTGATCCTCACCGACTACGACATGGTGCATTACCATCCTTCCAAGGTGGCGGCGGCTGCGTCCTGCTTGTCTCAGAAGGTCCTGGGCCAGGGAAAATGGGTGAGTGCTGGGCTGGAGAAGTTGGGCCCCACGGTGTTTGGGCAGCTGACAGGAGAGGCTGGCATCGTCACAGCGTCCGAGGAGCGGCAGGAGGACGGCTGCTTGGGGCCTTCAGAGAGTGCGGCGTCCTGTGCACGGACCTGGCCGTCTGCAGGGATCCTGGGAGTGCCAGTGCTGCCCTCTGGGGAAAAAGCATAGAGGCTCGGAGGACTTCGGATGGTGACTTTTTATTAGCTTTTATATAACGCAATGCAACTTTTGACTTTGCTGGAGATCACATCCCCTGACCTACACCTCCAGCCCTTTTGACAGGAATTTGCTAAGTTGACCAGGCTGTTCTGGAACTTACAAGTCTCCTGTCCTGTCTTCCTGAGTAGCTAGGATTTCAGTAAGCACATGTTTAACCCTTGTTTGTCTGAGACAGAGTCTCACTGTATAGTTCAGGCTGACCTTGAACTCCCTATGTATCCTAGGCTGGCCTCAAACTCTCAGTGAGCGTCCTGCCTCAGCCTCCCGAGTGCTGAGAGTACAGGTGTGCACCACCGTAAGGGGCTGTCCTTTGGACTTTTTAACAACATAATTGTTGGTTGCAAACTCCAAGATGTAATTATGACAAATAGTGTAACTATCAAACTGGTACAGACAGAAGAACTGAAACCAATGACGGTTCATCCCCTTCAAAGGATGTAAAGCAGTAACACTGTACTCAATAGTTTCTTGTTAATCTGCTCTAATTCTGAAACTGCTTATGCATATTGGAGGATAAAGCAAGTACACCCATGTTATTAGGCCCTAAAATTTCCTCTGTGCTTTCCTCTTACCAGAAGAGTAGCTGGCTTAATACCTTTCTCCGTTCTGTAGGATACCTTTTCAGTCTGTTGATCGATTCCTTTGTGTCACAAAAGCTTTGAATTTGGTGTAATCCCATTGGGTGGTCCTCGGGAGTATTTCCTGGCCACGAGACTTCTGTTGAGGAAGACCTGGGCTGTGTCTGTGGGATCAAGTATTCTTCTATTGTTTTCCTCCGCTCTCAGCATTTTTGTTTTTGTGTTTAGGTCTTTGGCCCATTTTGATTTGATTTTAGTGCAGGGTGAGAGATACGGATCTAGTTTCAACTTGCTGCAAATGGGTAACCAGTGTTCCCAGCACCGTTTGTCAAAGAGGTGGTCTTGTTCTTATGTGTGTTTTTGGCCATTTAGTCATCATTCAGGTGGATGTAGGTGCATGGGGTTGATTCTTTCTTTCTTTTTTTTTTTTTTTTTTTGGTCTTTCTGAAACAGGGTCTTGGTTTACAGTGCAGGCTGGCTTTGACCTCACTATTTAGCCCAGGCTCTGCCTCAGTTTCCTGAGTGCTGGGATTATAGGGATGCACCACCACACCTGGCTCGATTCATTCTTTTTGACTTATCGCCATTTCTGCTTTCCTTGTCTCTTTCTAGGATATCCTTGAGAAATTTTTTTTTCTTTTTTTGAGTAACGCTGGTTTGGCAGTCATGAATTTCTTTAGATGTTCCTTGTCACGGAAATACCTTATTTCACTGTCAGTTTTTAAGGAAAGTTTTGTAGGATACATTTGTTTGGGTTGGAAGTTGTTTTTTTAGGACTTCAATGAAGTATTTCATTCCAGGTAATCCCTGCCTTTAATATTTGTGTTAAAAACCATCTGCTGTAATACTGACGGGTTTACCTTTCTGTGTGATTTGTTGCCTTTCTCTAAGGCCTTTTAGAAGTTTGTCCCTGTAATGGACTCTGGAATTTTGAGTATAATGTGGCATGGAAAGGTTCTCTCGTGATCGTGGCTCTCTGGTGTTCTACGTATCTCACTTATCTGTATGTTTATTTTTTCCCCTTTATGTCTTAGTTACTTTTCCTCATTGCTGAGACAAAATATAAGACACCCAGAGTTAAAGGAGGAAAGGTTTATTTGGCTCACGGTTTAGAAAGGCTTCAGTCCATAGTGGGCTGGCCCCAAGGCAGGTGGTACATGACAGAGGAGAAACAGTTCATGGGCAGAAGGCAGCAAAGCATCAAGTGACAGGTGACAAGCGGTGACCTTCTTTCCATCCACTGCTAGGGCGGGTAGCGCTCACACCCTGAGGCCTAGCATTGCGTCCTTGACCCCCGTGTCACCCCCCACATCCAGCCACCTCTAAGAAGCCCCCTTATGACTGCACGAGACTTTGGGGGGACATCTAGGTATTTGGGGTAGTTTTTTGGCCGTTTATTCCTATAAACAGATTATTATTTTTTGTTTTTGTCTTCTGATTTTTCTCTTACTCCAGTGACGCTTCGTCTTCTGTGTCTTGCTTAGCAGCTTATGCACCTGTTTTTCATGTTGCTTTTCAGATGTTTTAGAGCAGTTGGTCTTTGAAGCAATTGGTCATTGTCTTCTAGTTCTGTAGGTTTTTTTTTTGTTTTGTTTTTGTTTTGAGACAGTGCTCACTGTGTAGTTTGGGCTGGCTTTGAAAACTCTGGGATCTTTCTGCCTCAACACAAGAGTGCTGAGATTCTAAGCCGTGCCACCACACCCAGCCCGACGTCTAAAATTCTGTCCTAACACAGGTCACTACTGCTGCCCATTCCTTTGAGTATCATTTGTAATCTCCTGGATTTCTGTGTGAAACATTCTGATGGGCTAATTCTTCATTAATCTGACCATGTATGCTTTGTATAGTTTGTTTTAGCACAGCTAGCTTTTCTTTTAGTGTCTTGTAAGCTCCTGGGTTACTTTCATTATTCATTCCATTAAGCATTTAGTTCTGTTTCCTGTGGCACTTTGATCTAACTTTCTTTGTTATCCTTTTGGGTAATTTGTATGTGAGGTTTATGCTGTTTTTATCCTCAGTGTCCCTGGATTGACTTCAGGAGAGTTTTGGGAGGCATCTTGTTGTCTTTTTATGTTTGTTTTGCTGCTGTTTGTTCGTTTTGTTCTTCCGTGTGCTGAAGTTTGTGGATACTTAAAGATAGGCATGGTGGTGCACACCTGTAATCCCAGCACTCAGGAGGCTGAGGCAGAAAGACCACTTGGAATTTGAGGCCAGCCTGAACTACATAGTGAGACCCTGTCTCAAAAAAATCAAATCAAATCTAAACTAAACTAAAACCAGAGAAAGCAGTACAAATGATCTTACTGGGGCATAGAAAGATGGCTATAGAATTAGACATAGGTAAGAGAAAAAAACTGATGAGAAATAGAACGCAAAAGAAAAGGAGGAAGAAAAAATTATTTGGGAAGTAAAAATAAGACAAGCTGAGCATAGTGGTGCACGCCTGTAATCCCAGCACTTGAGAGGCTGAGGCAGGGAGAGCACTGTGAGTTTGAGGTCTGCCTAGGCTACAAAGTGAGTTCAAGGCCAGCCTGAACTACATAGTGAGACACTGTCTCAAAAAAATCCTAAACAAACAAATAACAACAAGGAAATAAAAGGAAAAGCTGGGCCTGGTGTTAGACACCTATATCCCAGAACTCAGATGGCTAAGCAGAGAGGATTGTCATGAGTTGGAGACCAGCCTAAACTACGTAGCGAGACCATGTCTCAAAAAACCATAGAAAATAAAAAAGACAAAAAATTAAAAGGAAAAAAAAATGAAGCAAGGAAAAATGAGAAAGCAAAATTCTTTAACCCTAATAGATTTATGAAGAAAGGAGGAAAGGAAGGGCAATAAAAGAAAACATAAAACAAAAACCTTAAAAAACAACAACAGGGACACCAAAAGACAAAAATCAAAAATGCCCCAGTAATTTTTATTTTTTTGTGACTGCGAGAGCGTGTTTCTCCCAGGGTCTCCAGTTTGGGGTGTTGTCCCTGTCAGGCCACGGTTCTGCTCTGTCGCTGGTAGACCAAGCCGGCAGTCAGATGCGCCCGTGTCCACGGGAGTAGGGCAAGGGCCCAGCACCGTGACTCTCATCTGGAGTGACCCAGCCTGAGTGTGGCTGCAGGGACAGCCGGGTCCCTTTTCAGCCTGACCTCAGCTGTCTGACCGGTCACTGTAGGAACGCAGCCCTGGGCAGCCCTTGCGTGATGCCGTTCGGGGGCTGCTGTGCGTCCTGGGCTCAGGACGTCCTTCCCTGGGGTTGTGTCCCACCAAGGCCTCTCTCCCTCGGACTGGGGTCCCCCACCAGACCAGCTGTCCCTGGCGAAGGACCCTCGTGGGAGCAGAGTCCTGTGTGCGTTCCTTGCAACACCCAGCACCGGCTGGTCCGGTGTACACTGTTGTCCCTGCAGTTCTCTAACATCGCTGATGTCCCTCTGCCCCTGGAGATTCAGTCTCCCTTTCCTGTGAGCCTCTAGCCCGGGGCAGGGGGGAGAAGTGCGGACTGCGTCTTCCCTTCTATCCCAGCAGTTCCTGGGGATGAGCGTCTCTCTCTTCTTCCTTCCCCGAGTCCGTATCTGCCAGTGTCTGGATCCCGGATCTTGGAGAGGATGAGGTATTATTGATCAGCATGATGCCGTTTTCCCAGAAGTCCCTGTGCTTTTCTTTGTTGGGCCTTTTCTTACTGCTTCAGTGTCATTGGCTGTTAATGATCAGACCAGGTGCTTATGTCCTCATGGTTCTGTGTTCGTAGGTTGTGTGTGTTCAGAAATTTATCCATTTCTTCTCGGCCCTCCAATTTATTAGAACATAGGTTTGCAATAGTCCCTAGTAAGCTTCCTGATTTCAGTGGTGTCTCATACCCCCTTTTCTGATAGTATTGACCAGGGTCTTCTCTCTCTCTTGGTTAGTTTGGCTAAGGGCTTAACCATCTCATTTATCTTTTCAAAGAACTAACACTTTGATCCTGTGGTTTCTTTTTTCTGTTAGCTGGGATCTTTATTTTTTACTGATTTCCTTTTTTCAGACAGGGTCTT
>PVJX010025249.1:0-20171 GCA_004027295.1 Dolichotis patagonum | reverse complement strand
AAAAAAAATTTAGTAAGAATTGATCACATTAAAAAACAAAAATAAACTTCTTGTATAAATCTATGTTCCATAACACCATATATTTGATTCTTTTTTAATATCTCTCAATATATTGTTGTAGCTTTATTCAGAGACCATGTACATATTTTTAAAAAATATTCCTAGGAAGTTTTCCTTTAGCTATTCAATAAAGAATATTCTCAATAGTTCTTCTCATTCTATCTTTTGACTAATATAAAATGACTTAAAGTAATTTTTCATAATTTATCTTATTATATCAAATATATTTTTTAAAAACTCTAATCTTTTCTTAATCATCTAAGAAAATGGTCATTCTTCCTTTCTCATAGATTCTATCATTACATATTTATTATTTTAAACAAAAGTGTCTGTTTAAAGTGTAAGAACATATTTTGGCTTTTACCAGTCATTCTTATTAATGTGAAATCACTTACCATATTCTTACTAGGAGGACACTTAATTATGGTATTGGCTTAGCAGGGAAAAGAGAAAATCACTGTGGAAAAAAAAAGCTGAGTATTGTTTCTAGGTCTGTGGTTTTAGGTTATGAACAAAGCTGCAAAGCTTGGCTGAGAAAATGCCAAAGAACAATGTCCTCCTTTTGTAGAAAGATTAAGGAAAGCCCTGATCTCAAGTGACCTTCCCTCTTATCAAACTGGCCCTTTCCCAGGTCTTGATCTGGCTACTGCTTCCAATCCACTCGATGACAAGAAAGAACTGAATGACAAATGCTTTTACAAGGAGTTTGGCCCAATACCCACACATTTCCTGAACAGCTCAGAACGGCATGCTTGGGATATAAATAGTAGAACGCTCTGGATTTGATTATTGCACAATTAGATTATGTAGCATTTTCTTAAGTTTCTGCAACTTAGCATACACAAAATAAATATCTTCATTATTTTTTATTCTACTATATTCAAATATTGAATGCCTTTTTTCAAAATCAGAACAAGATGTCTTTAGGTAGACTATTGCAGCTTTTCAAATAATTAAATAACAAATAAGAAAAATGTCTACTACCTGCAAACTCAAAAATATTTTTCTCACCATGGACCATATGATTGAACATGTAGAAAAGAAAGGAAGACAAGACAGGGAGAGCAAAAGAAAGGATGGAAGGCAGGAAGGCAGGAAGGAAGGAAGGCAGGCAGGCAGGCAGGAAGGAAGGAAGGAGAAAAAAGAAAGGCAAGGGAGGCAAGGGAAGGGAGAAAGAAAGGAAGAAGAAAGAAAAAAGTAGAAGAAAGTTTTATAGCCAATTAACTGAAGTGATTTTTCCAAGCACACCTAATTTCTGTATTTTATATTTTAATTTTCTTTAATTGATAAACCTCTCTGCAAATTAACTTCCTGAGGGTTTTGAGGAAGCATTGTGTTACAGCCTGTTCAGATGAAAGTTTTTTTTCTGAAATCCTGAAAAGGCTAAGAAAATCATTACCTTTACAAAGCATTTAGATTAAAGATCAAAACTTCCTTTTCTATCTGAGCAGCTAAGACTTTATAATATTATTCAGAAATAGCTTGAATTATTATCATTTTAGAAAATAAAATAATGTTAATCTGTTTTAGAAATCTTGAGGCATCAAATTTAAAAATCCTAAAATATGAAATTTGAAGTACCTATTTTTTAATTTGAGCCACGTGAACACTCTCTAGAACTCTCTCATTCAGCACAGTCAACCTTTAAAATCTCATATATCGTACAGGGCATTCTTAGCTTTATTGGTCAGCCTTCCTCATGCTGGGGCAAAATACCTGATACCTGCAACTTGAAGAGCCAGAGATTTATTTTGCTCATACTTTCAGAGGGTTTGGTCCATGGTTGGGTGGACCCAAGGCAAGAAATGGCATACAATGGCAGATGAACCTCCTGAAGAAATGTCAAAAACAGGATGATGGCAGGAAGCATCTCAGTGCAAAGGACCCAGGAAGCAGAGAGAGAGAATGGAGGAGCTGGGAATAAGAATATACCCTACCAGGCTATGCCCCTAGCCATCCACCTCTACCAACCACACCCCAACTCTTGACAGTGGATTCACCTAGAACTCATCACTTATCACTTCCTCTTCTGAGGAATACTTCAGACCTAAACCATAACACTAGAAACAAAACAAGGTAAATGAGTGAGGATTATAAAAACTTTTAATCATAAATATTTCAACTTAAAACCCAGTGAACAAATCTCTCTACCTTAAACATAGATTAGAAAATACTAATTTTTATTGTCTTTTAATAGAACACAGCTCTTGTGCAAGGTACTGATTAACACAAAAGAAGCCCTCATTTTAATCATGGTTTAATTTTCAAAATCAGGTAAATTTACACAGTGAGACAGTTTGCCTCAAAATGAAAGTTTTTATAATGCCTTTCATATTTTGTACAGTCCTGATAATTTGAGCCATTCTATATAAAGAAAATGGTTGTTGTGTACTTAAAATGCTCAGAAATACAAAAGCTCTGCAAAATGTGTCTTTGTTACCAGTAAGTGCAATGAATGCTTAGCACTGTATTTGCTGTGAGGTTTGACTCATTAAATACATACAGCATTTGTGCTGCAGAATAATTTATGCAATTACGATTGAAAAATAATGCAAAATTCAAACACTGTGTCAAATTTCTTTTATTTATGAAGCTGCTAAAATTTATTTATGAAGCAACTCTGTCATATTTTATTTCCCCTTTACATAATGAAGGATTTGGCTGGCCATAGTCCTTGGTTCCCGGGAGGTATTTTCCAAACTCTTAAAATTTCAAACATGATAAGAATGTCTGGACCAGACCTGTTTATGATGTGACTCAGAATAGGCTCTTTGATAGCTTATGCTAATGAGATTATGCAAGATTGGGGTCTACCCAGGTAGAAGGACCAATCATGTACTTAGCGGGTTGTGGCTTTGATCTAGATGACATCATCTTAACCTCTGGGGAGCAGAGACGGCCTGGAGAATGAGTTCAGCAATATGATCAATCAATTAAGTGTACATAATAAGACTGCAATAAAACTTCAAACACCAAAGTTCAAATGAGTCTTCTGGATAGCACTGTGGAGTGTCACACATAGATTTACTTGAAAGGTGATATATCCTGACCTCACAGGGAGAGGATCCCCTAAGCCTTGTGTCTGGAATCCTCCCAGGTCTTACCTTATGCATCTTTTCCTGTGGGTGGTTTTGATTTATATCACTGTACAATAATAAATGTATAAGTCTAGTGCTTTCTTGACTTCTTCAAATTACTCTAGCAAATTGACAGCAGAATGAAACACCCTGAATTTATAGCCAGATGGTTAAAAAAAATGAGAATATCTCAGGGTTTCTTGAATTTGTGGTTTATGTTTAAAATTAGGGCAACCTTATGGAATATTAAATTTGTGACATTTGACAAAGTTAGCGCCAGCACCCCTAAATTGATTGAAGACATTTTTAAAGATAGAAATCATACCTGCCCAAATGACTTTCATCTAGGTTATTTTCAAAGCCTTTTCTGTTTTTGTTTTCCACCCTCTATTATTGAGTCTCCTAGTGATTTTGTAGTATAGGCAAATTGGGGGATTGTGTTTTTAAAGATACTAGGTTAAAGAAATCAAAACCCTTATGCTATCATTTTTTTCTACTATTTTCTAAGGCATAGGATGATGTTGTTATGTCAGGAATTATTTTTCCAAGTTGTTTCTGAACACTACCTTAACTTTGCTAAGCAACTATCTTAATCTCCTAAGTTTGTTTAAAAAAATCTTTTACTTCTAAGAGAAGGCACATTCCTTAGGATGATTATCAGAATAAATGGCATTTTAAAAGTAATTTTTAAAATATAATTTAGCCTTTTTTGATAGCTTATATTATTATATCAGTTCTGTTTGAAAGACAAATATTATGGATATATAAATTGATGACTGACATTAAAACAAATTTTAATTATATTTTCTACTATTTTTATAAAAACATCTTAATTTGTATTTGTAATACACAATAGTAAAACAAGTAAGTTAACAAATAGTCTAATGAATGTCTAGAATGATCTCATCTCTTTTCTCCACTAGGCCATTCAGAAATTACCCAGGTAAATATGATTTTAATAGTCTCTGAAGTCTACATTAAATATCATCTAAAGACTCTTGAATGAAAGAAGTAGTTTTCTCTTGATGAGAAATGTACATATTATGCCTTTAGTTATGTAACAGATTCTCTTATCAAAGGATTTAGTGTTCTCAAAAATGATCTTAACTCTAAGAAAGAGGAGTTCCTGGCATTTTCCCCTCCACTCTAAAGGAAGCTCATGTTTTTGATTTTGTTTTTTTAAATATAATTTCAAATGAGGAAATAAAATCTGAAAACATAGCTGTCTTTGCTGTGGGATCAAGAAACAGTTCTTTGAGAATGTTAGTATACCATGTAATTCACTTGTCCCACAAAAACACAGCATCGAAACCTTTGCTTGCTGCTTGCCAAAAATGATAAATCTCTGAGGCTCATGAAAAAAGGTGAACAACTGAAAAAGTGTCTAATTCACAAGCTAGTTTTGTGTCTGGTAACTTCAGTTGCAACAAAGGTTTAAAAATAGAGGAACTGAGAAGAAGAGTCATACCCACTTTATAGGAGAAATGTAACACTGAACACTGCATCATTTCTCAGGAGATAATGGCTTAAAGTGATGGAGAGTCAAGTCATTGTGATGGAAGTCATTTCTGACAACTGTCTAGGAGGAGGAAGATGTGGAAGATTGACTAATCTATGGACCATCTGTCTCTTGAAATTCCCATTTCACAGCTAGCTTTTTTCTTGTCCCAGCTTGCTTCTTAGTCAGAAATTAAATTTAAAGGAAATGACAAGAACAATGACACCATATTTCTGTCTGGTTATTACTCAAACCAGTCATAACTTTACCCCAGTGGCAGAACAATTGAGATTCTTGATACTAAGGCACATATGTCTTCTCTTAGTATAAGAAATTTCAACATGTCCTTAATCTTTAATCTTTGTGCTTAGCGGTTTACTTTCTCTTCCAAACAGTATATTCTTATTTATATGTTGTGTTTGTTCACTTTAGTTCTGCCTTGCTTTAGGAAGAAGTTGAGGCACATTAAAGTCAGAATAGGACCAATAAAATTATGTCATAATATGAAAGAGAGCGTTTAGACAGTCAGGCATGCAAATAGACATTCTAGATAGAATCTGCAAATACAGATTTGTGAGCAACCTGAGCTCTTTACTTGTGTTTCTTAGCTTTCAGGTGAATTTAAGGGGGAGTATGATCATTCAATTCCTGTTTTGAAGAAAGATGGGGTCATGAGTCACATGCACGTAGTCCAGCAAGGAAACTTAGAGACAGAGAATTGTACTAGGGAAGTTTCTTGGTGTGTGCTGTCAGGATTAGCAACAGGGAGACCAGGAGGCGGGTGTGGGGGGTGAAGAAAACCAGAGGGGCAGAGAGGAGTCGGGCTGTGAGGCCATAAAACAAAGCCCTCCCCTCAGCAGAGCTGAAGTGGGGTGACTCTGCAGAGTTGTTTCAATTGGATAATACACGTATTTATATCCTGCACCCCACCACTCAGATTGGGCCATCAGGAATGCAGGCTATTCCTGGGAGTGAAATGGTGCTGGCCAGGTGTCTCTCTTCAGCAGAGCGCCAGGGAGGGGTGGAGGGGACTTTAGCTGCAAGTCATCAGCTGTCAATTATCCCAGGAACTGGGTTATGTGTGCTTTGGTCCCAAAGGTCATGGACTTGGGCAGCTCCCCTAGTGTCCACTACCAAACAAAAACAGATTACTCTGGGAAAGCAAAGTTATTCCAAAACAGGATGAAAAATAAATTATTTTCATTACTTGGTATAAAGAAGACTGAGTAACATAATGGAAAAAAATTCTCACCCAAAGCCCTCCAGGAAACACAGTTTACAGATTTTATGGGGTTGTTTTCTGCAGTATCCTTTGATAAGAGAATAACAATATGCTTCTCCATGAGAGTGATGCTTTAAGGAGTGAACCCCAAAACAACCCTGGAACCTAATCTATGGAGTTCCAGCTCCACTCATTCATTCATTCTTTCTTTCTTTCATTCATCCTAAAAGTATTTAGAGTGGCTGATATGTGCTAAGTATAATGAGAAAAGAGGAAAGATTGCACACTTTAACCAAGCATCATCATGAACAAAAATGAAATCACAGCTTTGACAACTATACATCATAAAGTCTCACTAGTGAGTGTTTACAGCTTCTCATTGGAAATGTACCTGGTTACTCAGCTGACAGACACCTCCTTGAGAAAGCGAAGGATGAGCAGGAACCGACAGACTGAAGAGGAAGGCTGCCGTGGCTGAAGTACAGACAAAGGTTGAGGCCGGACTGGGAAGAAGACCATGGAGTCAAAGAAGGTCAGTTCAGATAGAGTTCACTAAGGAACACTGTCTGCATGATAAGAGGAAAAGCAAATGTTCAGCTGTTATGCCAAGGGGTTCAGGGTACTGTTGACTAAGTCTATCAGGAGAATATATTAATGTTCTATGGCTGCTGTTTAATTACTGCAAATGTAATGACTTCAACCATATACATTGATTACCTTAAGATTCTGCTGTTTGTAAGTTTATAATGGGTCTCACTGGGCTACAATCAAGTCGCTGGTGGACATATTTTTTTCTGCAGGTTCTAGGATAGAAACCATGTTCTTACATTTTTGTAGCTTTAAGAGGCTGTTCACATTCCATTCTGTGCTCCTGGTCTCCTCTGACTGTCAAATGCAGCAATTACTCCCTAAGTCTCATATCACACCTTAATACTCTTCTGCATTCCTCTTCTACAAGGTTTTGTGATTACATTAGGCCTGACTAGATGACCCAGAATAATCTTGTCCATCTTGGATTCTACTGATTAGCAACCTTACATCCATCTGCAACCTTAATTCTTCTTTGCCATATAACCTTACATATTTACAGGTTCTGAAGATCACAACACTGGTATCTTTGAGATCTGGCTTCCAAAGAGAGAACTGGAGTAGATGTAAGGACAAGTAAAGAGACTATTTCTATTGGTAGTGATTCAAATGCAATATGGGCAAGTTTAGGAGTTGCATGGGAACTAGAGCCAAGAGATTTGGATCATGACTGTCCTAGCAATGAGCTCTATACAAGGAGCAATATACGCACTGATTTCTCTGTATTCAGATGCTTTGTGAGCAAATAATGTTCTAGTTTCTGGGGATAGAGCATTGAGCAACTCATAAAAAGCCCCTGTTTTCGTGGAGCTTAACTTTAAGATAACTGCTTATGCCAAGAATTTTTTTCTATAAATATTCTCTTTCTCAAACAGACATTTAATGGGTGCCAGATAGACACACTTTTCTGACGAACACATAGTTGAAGCCTTAGCATGTGTTTGATGGTGAAAGGTTTTAGTTTGCTAACATAGGCTACTTGGAATTTAATTTCAGTTTCGACGTGAGTTTATACCCTTATCTTCAAACTGAAAGTTACATAATTTAGCAAACATTATCTTCAACTCACCATACTGAACTTTTTTGTCTTTCTAAAAGATATGAAAATTTGTCATAAACTTGCTTTTTAATTCTGAATATGACATTGTATATGAAGATACTAGGAAAGAAGAAATTTCATTTGATATTCAGACTAAGGAGCTCTATATTAGAGCAGACCTCACAGAATTTGTATCTTACAAGAAATATTTTGTACTTTGGAGGACTAATCTACTTTTATGCAGAGCCTGATTTTTTATGATACACAAAATTCCCTATAAATTGGGAAGGTTAAATCAAGCAAATTGCCTATGATCAGAAAATACTAGACTAGACTAGAAAAGGTGAAATAACATAATACCAGAAGGTTTTCTGCAGTGTTGAATGCCTTCTAGGTTATATAATGCTTATACTGTATGTTGCATGATTTAGTCCCTAGCTATAAAATAGATATTATAAATCAGTGTCCTATGTATCATTAATCCTTTTCCTTTAATCAAATCATCCTATTATAAATTAAATAATACTTAACATGCTTATTATTGAAGTTTACATACATATATTTACTTAAATATGAACTAAAAATATCTGCTAATTCAAGTAGTATAATTTTTGCTTCTCTCCTTTTTAGAAAACTTTTACATAGTGCAATATCAAAACTAAGGTCAGCTTGTGAAAGCAAGATAGGGAACTACACTCTATAGAATTTTCAGATAATTGTTAAAATTTACAAAAACATTCACTGGAATGAAAAAGACTATAAAAATCATTCTCTCCAGGAAGGTGGTTATGTCTTCCATGTATGGAGTTTGCAATTCTTAGGCAAGGTACTTTTAGAAATTAGTTTATTAGCTAAAAATGATGCAGATTAACCATGTATTTTCTTCAGAAATCCATGAGGGCAATTAACCTGAACAAAAACATGAAATTTGTTAAGTAAACATTTTAGACACACACACAGTTTCACACGTCAGATGTTTTACTTTAGCAAGTGAAATGCAGAAGTAATTGTGGCAGATGGTTCTAAACATTTGTCTTCCTTAGAAGACCATCTGGCTCACAACTCACCTCACAATTTTCAATTGCTCACTTCTATTTTTCTGATGAAAACTAGTGCTGAATGCTCAATAAACTTGAAAAATGGAGGCTGGCCTTCATGTCTTTTGAACAATATTCTTTTCTAGAATCTTACAAGTAGTTAGTCATCCATAATAGTGCTCAAATTCATACGTGCCTGTCCTTAAAGGTATTTGTCTACCACTGAGTGAACAGAGTCAAACTACAAAAGAGGAGGAACCTGCATTCCTGTAACAGTGGCATAAATTAACTCTTAAGGAGAAAGTAGAAGAGGAAATTTAAAAGGCCTTACAAACACCCATGCCACAATAGCCAAATGATGGAAGCAACCCAAGTGCCCATCAATGGACAAATAGACAAGATATGGTTTATACACAGAACACCATATTGTTCAGTCTTATCAATGCTACACCGTGGATGAATCTTAAATCATCATGTTAAGTAAAAAACCATCATAACAACACAAATACTGTATGATTTCTCTTAGATGAGGTACCTAAATTAATCAAATCCATAGAAACAAACAATAGAATAGTGGCTGCCAGGGTCTGTGGAGAGGGAAATAGGGGCTTGTTTACCAGGTTTGGTTTTGTAAGATGAAAAGTTGCACAGAAATATGAAGATAATGGTTAAGGTGGTAAATTTTATGTTATGTATTATTCATCAAAAATCAAAAATCAAATATCAAAGTCTTCATAAAGACAAAGCATTTGAATTAGGTGATAATATAGGTGTTAAAAAAACATCAGCAGGACTGCTGTACATAAACCAAGAAAATGTATTGCTGCTGACTTGCTGAGGGAGATGCCTGCACATGGTATATTGCATCACAAAAGTGGAAACTGGGCCCGGGCAAGTTGCTGCTTTATAGCAGCCTAAAAGCAAGCCTTCCTTTTGTCCCATAGGGAGATCCTGCCTCATCTCCTAAAGTTTTAACTGCAAATATGATCCCAAAGAGTGGCCCTGGTAAAGAGTGAGCAGAACTTTGCAGGTAAGGCTATTTCCAATATGCTGTTAGGAAGACTGGGTGTTAATATATGCAAAGCACTAAGAAGAAGAATTAGTCTATGTATGTGTTAATAGTAGGAATAGTTCTCTGTGTATTACAGCTGCCTATTTCTTTAAAGTAGTCCTCCAGTCATATACATATATATACATATAAACGAAGTTGCCATTTGGTTATACATATACAATTATATATATATTATACATATATATTATATATATATATAGCAGCTCTTTGGTTATATATACATATATATAAATAAATAAAATAGCCCTTCATATATATATATATATATATATATATATATATATACATATATATATATACATATATATATATATATATATATACATATGTTTTATATATATGTTAATATTATCTATATAGAGATATTACAATATATGTATTAGACAGACATTGCATACATAATATTTATACTAGAAAATTAAGGAAATGGAAATGAGTATAATGAAACTATTTAAGTCTCCAGTAATATGACTATAAAGTGTTGTTTGGTTTTATTTTTATTTTCCTATGCAGACATACATTTTATTTCACTAAGCTGATACCTAAGCCCATGTTTTCCCTAGATTTTTAGATTTTATTTCATCATAAGCATCTTGCATTTAATAAATATTAATCTAATATTGATGTTAATGGCTATGTAATATTTCATATATGTATTTGAATCATGCCTTCTTTATTCATCTCCTTACTCTTAGATACATTGGTCATTCTCATTTTCTGGGATATAATTATCTTCTATCCCACAATTGCTTAAGTTAAATGAAATTTCAATTTTTAGATTTAAAACAAAAAAAAAAACCTCCAAAAATCTAATTATAGATTCTGCATGCTAAGTCTCTCATTAAAGCAAGGAATTTGTCCTTTTTCCTTGAACTACAATCAACATCTAATTTATCCCAAGACAGCTCCATCTGAACCATACCCTTTCTTTAATGGGGGGTGTGTCACAGTGACAGTAAATTTTACAAAGGCAGAGTATTCATCTAGGATTGACACAGAGGTTTATATAATGTAGGAAAACCTACTTTGAAAATTTTGTCATGATTTCCTATGGAAATATTTCCCCTATCTTTCACCTGATTACCAACTAAAGAAGCCATCAATAAAAAGGGAAAAAAAAAACTCAAAACAAAATAGATGTACAAACATCCATGAATAAAATACATATTTGACTTTTACAAGACCTCGTAAAATCAAACTTGTAATTTTTACTATTGAACTAATTATATACAACTTTCTCATCAGTTAAGATTTATAGAATTCCTTCCATGTACCAGGAATATTTGCCAGACATGTTCTCTGTCTCATTTTAATCTCTGCAGACTGTGAAAACACGTCAGTTTCAAAGAAGGTGGTTAAAGGTGGGCAGAATTTATAAAATAAGCTGTACATGTAAGAAGCAAAGAAAGAGAAGACCTTTGAAAATAAGACATGAGTTATAAAGACTTAAACATCCTAGCTCATGGGCATCTCTACTCTACAGAAACATCTGAAAAGAAACTTATATTCATAAATACTACCTCAGATTATCAAGAAAACATTTCTTTGTCATTTACTATGAGAAAAGATAAATTGTATATAGATTTATTTATTATTTCCTCTAGTGTGCTTAATACAGTTATCTTCAGTTTTTAAAATGCAGAGAAGATTGCTTTTTAATGTAAATATATGAAACTTTAATTCATGCCTTGTTCAATGATCCTCCAGTCATTACTTCTTCCCATCGTACTTTAATTTTATCTGATGATTAGTTTTCTTCTATGGAATTTTTACCACAATGGAAGACACAGTTCATTAAATAACATGTAGAGAATAACAAGGAAGAACAAAACACCTAGATCAAAATGATATTCCAACCAGAGGATACAGAAATAGAAAAAAGTGTGCGCTCTAAAATATTGGTATATATTTTTTGCACTGACAAGCCAAATAGGATTAGGCTGGCCTTCCAGAATTTTGGGCGAAGACATTCAAATTAATGGAATTGTGTGTATCTGAGTGATGCCTTTTCATCAGCCTTCTCTCATCTGTTCCCTGCCCTGTCTCAGTTTGCAGAGTGCTTTTGTGCTGCAGTGGTTGTTAAGTTCACTGCAAATGTAAAAAGCCAATTAATTTAAGTCATTACCATTCAGATTTGTCAAGACAAAAGGAGCTTAACCTTTTTCATGTTTTATTAAACTTCTTATCTAGGATTTATATTAATAGGAAAATAATTAAAATCACTTTTATAAGGGGGATAAAAGCAAAACAGCAGCAGTGAAAGATGAAACACAGGGGCCAGACAGGTGCAGAAGCTGAGGAGGCTTCTAAATTCTGAAGTTTTCTTTCTAAAGTCTTAACAGCATTGAGGACTGAAGAAGACAGACTGAGAGAGTGAGATGACTAGAAAAGAAGTCTCCCTGGGTTTTGCAGTTAGGAGAAAAGACAGGAAAAGGAGACTGCTGGCAAAGAATTAGTGAAGTCTTTTGTGGAGCAGTGCCAGGGATCACACTCCCCCTAGCGGGTCCTGACAGTGTAGAGAGAGAGACTGGGAACAGTAGCTGTGATAAACTTTGAAATGGTCTCTAAAAGATCACTTAAACTATGAACTTCTGATGAATTTAAATGCTCTCAGAAAAGAAAACTCTCACCACAAATACCAATTTGCAAATAAAAGGCACAAATATCAAGACATACACTCAATTTTGCTCCAGTATAAATGAAGACCACTCTACTGTGCAATTCCATACGAGGAGAAAGTCCTCTGATTTCACAAGTAACAGCTCACTCAAGACCCAAGAGTTTTGTGTTCTAATTGGCTTTTTCAGCACACTACATCAATGTTTAGCCAGGATAAAACAAATATCCTGCGAACACTTGATTTGGTTTCAACATATGTCTTTCAATCTGGTTTTGAAATACAATCACTCAACTTTATGATTACAGATATTAAAAGAATATAGAAATTATAGAAGGGGAAAAATGAAACACTGAGACTCTATGTGACACACACATTATGTAACATACTGCATGCATTTTTTTACAACAAATCAGAAAAGTTGAGTAACGTAACTCTTGCCCAAGTAGGTGCAACATGTAAGACAAGAAACCAAGGTCAGTTCTATGATGATCTAGCTTCATAATTCATGCTCTGTTCATTGCACTTCACTGCTTTCTGCCAAGAATTGATCTTCAGCTGGTAAGACATAAACCACGACAGTATTTCCCAAGCGAGCCACAAATGCACTGTAGTGATACAAAAACCTCAGGAAGTACTTTAAAGGAAGTGAGAAAAGGCCCTATCCACTGGAAAACTTTCTTAACGTCCTAAATATTTCCAAAATACTGGGGATTCCACAACCAGTCAGCAGAGACCAAACACCAAAGAACTAATCATTTGTATGGCAGGGGATTCCCCAGTCACTACTTTTATTTTCCCATCTCAAGACCAAGAAGAGCACGTGTCACCTTCCCATTATCTGCCCGCCCTATGTATATTGACAGATGAATGGGTAAAGAAAATGTAGTATTTATATGCAATGGACTACTATTCTGCCAAATGAAGTAAATCGGAACCATGAGCTTCAATATTGCGTGTTTTTTCTTACCTGAAAAACCCAAAATATAAACAAATTATAGAGCAAAATGAGAGATAATAGGAAAGAGGGGAAGAAAGGTCTTTTGCAAAAGGGACCAAGAGATGGAGGAAAAGGAGGTGAAAGCCTTAAAACAAAATAATTAAGCTATGTCATGCACAAGTACAACTCCCCGTGATGAATATAATCACTATGGGCTAGAAAAAACATGTACTAATAAAACAAAAAGTGAAACAAAATTCAAAAAAGTGTATAAATATTTAAGGTGCATTTAGGGGGTATATACAAATGTAATAAATACACATATCCATCTGCCAAGTTAAGAAATACCACATTATCAGAACTGTGGAGACTCCTGCAAGTAGATTCCTGGTCACATCCCCCTCATTTTCTAATGGCACAACCACTGTGGAGTCCCCATCTATTTCTGTGCATTATTGTGCTTCTGCTTCATGCTGTATGCATTCCCCAACAACACACATCATGGAATTTCCATGCTTCCAAAACTAGATGTAAATGGGTTCACACAATAGGAAGTCATCCACAGCCTGCTTTTTCTATCTTTTCTTTTTTCTCCCCCATGAGTTTGTGAGATTCATCGATGTTCATATAAACACCTGTGTTAACTATGCCATCAGTACTATTCCACCAGCATATAAACATTTTCCATTGACAGAGAATTGCTTTGCCATTGCAAAGAGCAATAGTCTAAATGTTCTATTTTTGTCCACATACAAGAGTTTTTGTAAGTTACATAGTGAAATTTCTGAATTAAATGGCACTTGCACATTTGACTTAACAAGATGTTGAAAAATTCCCTTCAAAAAAGGTACCAATTGACAGTCTCTCTTTCCATTTTTTTAACAGATATTGTCAGACATAAATTTCAGCTTCAGTAATGCTTGATTCTGGGTGGATCCTCACTCAATAGATATTTTTAAAAGTCTGCCTTTTTCTCCATAATTATGTTCCATCTCCTCAATGTAAATGATTAGCTAAGGTAAACAGACAAGAGTGTAAGTTGATTAGCAATCCTTAAATATGTTCTTTCTTATTTTCAGGATGCCCATTTTGGAAAATAAAAGTATCTTACTTCTGATGGAGAGGGGTGTAACTATCTATCATCAGTAACCTTAAAAACTACCCAGTCTGTGATTCAAAACTATCTAAAAATTATACTAAAGAAATATTCAGAGATATAAGTGACTGTTTATTAAGATATTTTATAAAGGTAATGTTAAATATGAGGCCTACTACAATGTCATTGATGTAAATAAGCTAAACATCCATCGAGTAGTGATTAATCAAATAAATGCTTACATATTCACATAATTGAACACTAATCAGCAAGTAAAAAGAGTAAGGTAGATAAAAATGAACTGACAATACTATTCTTTGAGTTAATGATTGCTACGTAATTATTAACATTTAAAACACTTATTCTGTGTCAGGAGCCTAAGGATTGAATAGTGATGTTTATCTGCTTCTTGAGGTGCTGGCCAGGGTCACTTATATGCTTTATTTAGCTAACAGCTGACTCTGGGGCTGAAACATCCAAAAATATCTCACATCGATCAGTAGGCTGTTACCTGGGACAACCTCGGTTCCCTTCCACGCACCTTCTCTTCACCGCAGCTGGGTTCCAGGAGGGCGTGAACCTAAGACAAGGCCCAATGTGCAAATTGTTCTTTGGCGTTGTTAATTTTATCACTGCATTTTAGATATACGTAGTGATCACATTTGAATCTTCGTTTTTTCTTTTCCCCAGATTCCTCCTTATCAAGCCTCTACCTGCAGTAAGATGACTGGTGTCTACTGGTCAAAGTAAGACACAGGTTCTGGTTCAGGGAGTGTGGAAGATGTCTGCACAAGAGTGTCAGGGTCAGTAGGTAAGGTTATTGGAGATCACCAGTGCAACAACCTGCCATAACTATTAAGTGAACAAATGAAACAGAAGAGCATAATAGCATAACAATTGTTTAAAAAATGCTCACATAGAGAATGCCTAGAAAAATACATTGTAAGCACTGTTTGAAGCAATAAAATCAAATTTATATAGGAAATAATACTAGAGAAGGGGAGACTGCCTTTTCTTTCTGAAATGCTGGAAATCAAACTCAGGCCTTGCAATACTAGCTAAGTAGTTTACCACTGAGCTATATCTCCAGATCTTAGAATTAGAGACTTTTTAATGTATGTATGTGCCTGGTACTTGAATTTTTATAATAATTATATATTTTGTAATTTGTAATAACTGTAGTTTAATATTTATACACATATAGTTATTTCAGGAAAAAAGGAATAAATATATGCATAATAGTTATGTATTTCTAATAACTATATATTTTATAATTTTAAAGCTATGGAAAAAATTATGTAGACAAAAGGACATGATGCATCATTTCAAAGCCATGGATAGTGGTTATTTTGTAATTATTTTAGAATAAAAGAATTGTACACAATTTATTTTCTTTTCACAATTTTATCTTTTTCACTTTAAGTAAAAAATATACACAAATTTTGAAATTAAAAAGAAAGATAAAGAGAAAGCAGAACCAATTCAAATCACTGGTCTTGTCTTTCCTATTCCCCATACAGATTCTATCAAATTTTTTGCCACAGCCTTTAATCTACATTTTATCTTACCAAGATGGTCATAATGACCAACACTAATAAAATTTTCCCAGTGGTAAAGTAAAGATGCTACTTCATTCTGCTTCATGTTTTGCTTAATAAGATCGTGAAGCAATTACAAACTGCTGCATGATGATGGGTTTTTCTAAATGTTCATTTTGGATTTTCCATATTCAAATGCATATTTGCTAACTCCTGAGACAGTTTCTCTCCACAGTGTCTACAACTCTCATCACATTTTGACCAGGTCCTCAGTCTTTTGATAGCAAGGACAAAGTATACATTTTGAGTAGTTTCTTTAAAATAGATTTTCCCTCCCACATTTTTAAAACTTTCATAAACAAATTACTATCCTGTGTGTTTTTATTTATTTAAAAATCAGGAAGTGTTAACGTAGTCTGGACACATTTAAATGGATATGTGGTACACTATGCGATGGAAAAAGTAAGCATCGCTGTCTGTGCTTCTTCTAATAAGGAAAGGCTTACATCTTAATTTAACATTTTATTTTAAAAAATATCATTACAATTCATAAAGATCTAATGTAATTCAATTTTGATTCATTTACTTCTAAAACTTTAAAACACAAGATAAATTTATGTGATTTCTATGGATACAAACACATATAGTGACTGTAATAAACTATGCATTCATGATGTATTGGGAATGGCAGTTATTGCTGGGACTGAGGGAGTAGAAAAGATTAAAGGATAGAGTTTTTGTTAGCAATGTCTATAATCTTTCATTAAAAAGTACAAACAAAAAGTGTTAGATCTAGGTGGTAGAATATCATCATCTGTGATGTTACCTTCCAGGCAGTAAAATATTTTGTCATTGAAAGCACCTTAATTCAAAAAGTTATAAAAGTAATTTAAGTGCAGCTGGTGCCACCATTGGAATGGTTAAGATAGAGCCATGTGAAGCTAATGAGGTGATTTCTGAAATAAACCAGGCCCAAAAAGGAATCAGATGCTCCACAGCCCAATCATGCCAGGGTTATTTTTAGGCCAGAAATTCTATCCCAGGCATGTATACAAGAGGACTGCACTTTTTTAATATGTTGTCTCTGAGGCAAGAAAAAAAAAATCAAATAAATAAAGCACCAGTTTTGGCAGCATATGCTTTCTTTTTGGCTCTTGTTGGAGACTGAACAGGAACCTGAATCCAACCATCTATTCTGTTTTTGGGATTTGAGCCTGGGTAGAGGCAAGACTAATTAGAATCCAGACAAATTCCAAATCCCTGGAATTTGCTTGACAAAGAGAAAGTATTGAGGTTGGAACATTTCCTTTGAGTGGCCAGAATTGACCTTTCCAAAGATGATGGAGATACACCAAGTAGAGATTTGAGGGAAGAGGTTACAAGTGTTTATAGCCAGTCATTGTAGGAATAAGCAACTTACACGTAATCATAACTTTTGAAATTCTCATGCTGCACCATGTGTAATATTTTCCTAGGCCTTCTGTGAAAAGACTCCTAATGCCATTTTGGCCCATGTGCATAAGGTATGAGGAAGACAGGCAAAACTCTCTGGTTGGAAAAACAATAGCAGTTATACCTAAACCATGGGCCAGGGTAGGAAGGTAGCACAACTATGGAAGATGGACTCTCAAAGGGGCATTGGTTCATTGTGTCCTGGAGATTGTCATGAAGAGCATGGCCACCATCCCTGTGCACACGTTCTCCAGATTCCCAATCACTTGATCTTTCAACTGGATTAGTATCCAAATATGTTTGTTGATTAGAATTTCCCATTACTTTTTTAAATGACAGATTCTTTGCTCTGCTCATCTAATGTTTCACACTGCCCCTGAATTTTTGGCTACATGGGTTAGGGCTGTGTGTCTGTGCGTAGATGTCTAGGTCTGTGCGTTTTGTGTACTGTATTTCTGTGGTGTGAAGTATATTTGTGTTTGCAGTGTGCATGATATCCTCTGTGTGTATGTAGTGTCTTTGTGTGTGCGTGTTTGAGTGTATTAGTTTCTAATTGTTTCCAATGCAATCTATTTTATGACATTGAGTTGGAAAAACACTTAGATAAGTAGTTTCTGATTTACAAAACTGCGATTAATCTCACAAGCAGTTTCACTACTACGTAAGTAACAAAGAGGCATTTTCTATTGCAAGAGATGGTATCCTGACCTGAATGGTGAAGATGAGTAAGTATTTTCGAAGTTTTCAATAAAAACTGAATTTGGTTCTTGGAGAAAAGATTCTAATGTGTTTGGAAGAGACATATTATTTATAAGACTTTATAAGTTTTGTGTGGGTGGTAGACATGTCTGTGTTATTTACCACTGTATCCCAAATACTAGTAGAGGACCTGGAACAAAATCAACACTCAATACATACTTGTTAAGTGAACAAAGAATAAAAGAAATGCAGAAGTAGACTTTGTTTGTGGGAAAACTCAACAGCAACGCAGTATCTAAATGCGATGTTTCACACTAAGTCCTTCATCTATGGGAATCAAGATATAAAAGGTAGCCTTTAATTGATCCTAATGGCCTAAGGACAATCATGGTATTGTTTGTTCTGGTTTATTTGACTTTATATTGAGGTTTTCTTCCTTTGGATTAGGTAGAAGGCAGAAAAGTTTGTGGCTCCAGTGTGACCCAAAGAAGAGAAAGAAGACGACATCCAAAGGGAACTCTGCTTGGGGAAGTGACAGCCTGCTGGCAATGTGCAGGGACTCAGAGGAGTCATGGCCGGTAAGGATCCTGGGACAGAGCACTGTAAAGTTTCTGTGTCCATTTTAATCCCTGGGGCTGCCTCAGCCTTTAGAAAGCTGAGTTAAAACCCAAATTCAGTGTCATTTGGACACTGGAATTAAGGTCTGGGAACAGTGGGAGACAGCACTATAGACAGAAAAGGAGTCATGAACCATCATTGAAGTGACCCTGGCAAGCACCAGTCTCCACAGATTTGTGGATCAAGTGATAACTTCCTGCAGCACTGTGTAAACAATGGTAGAGAAAATCCAAAATAGGCTGAGATTTGAGTGGAAATTTGGAAAGGAGCTTTGGAGCAATACTGGAGCCTTAAAAGAAGCTTGTCTTCTGCAAGCTGAAGGAGCTGAAGTTTGGAGCAAGCTGGTGGTTATACGAGAAACTAAGTTCTTCTGCTTGTTAGATTAAGACTGAACTAATATTTGTGTTTAATCACAGAACAGATTCATGTCTTATCCAGGAGCAAAGCATTGTACTGGATGGAAAGGGATGAAGATACCTGTTCAGGGGCTGAAAAGGAAGTACGTTCATCTTTAATGAGCACAGTCCTTAATAGGAAGGCCCTAAAATGTTCATGACCGGTATCATGCCTTCTCAGCAGGGTCAACTGCACCACCAAAGAGGCTATTGGGGTACAAAGCATGTCAGGCTTTATAATAGTCTATGGCCTTGGAAAGGGAAAAATACACAGATATAGTATATGGTAAGTATTAAAATTTTGTGAAAATTAACAAAAACATTGTTGGGAGAAATAAGGAAAAAGGGTTGAGAAATGTTACCTTAGGTTATAATCAATAGTTTAACCTTAGTTAAGATGCTTAAAACTGTAAACACATAATTCCAAATTTTTTTTCCAGCAAAAATGTTAAGAAAAACCTGTTGATTTGGCTTTCCTATATGAAACAGTCATATACAATAGGCTTTGTACATTAACAATAAGCACCTACATACCATTTGTTTTCCCTTCTAAAATGTCTATTTTCATGGTCCTCAAAATAATGTATGACTATTTAAAGCATAAAACCAAAAAATGTATGACAATACGTCATCTAGAGAATCACTACCCAGACATTATCATGGTTTTCATTTTGTAAACTTATCTTTCAGATATTTCTCTAAGTATTCATGCACATACATTTGCAATATCCTAAATATATACATACATACAGATATTCACACACATTCAATCATACTAAACATATCATTTTATAACTTTGATTCACCATTACTAATGGCTATATATTATGCTGTTTCATATTGTGTTATGTCATGTTCTGATTTTCTCCACGTAGGAATATAAAGAGTACTTATTGAATGCTTATGAATCAGTTAGAATTTATTCAACTGCAAATAACAGAAAACCTCAGAGTATGAGATCCAGACTACCCCACAATGATTAGGAGCTCATTCCCTTATCTCTGAGGCTAGGACAGCCCTTGGTTCATCCCCACAGTCTCATGGCTCCTTCTTTCTTATGGACTCCAAGCCAGCTCTGTTCCCAGAAAACTCTTCCAAGCACCCAGCACCCCAAAAGCCAAGCAGCCCATGGAAACAGCTGTTCACAATGCATGCACAGTCAGGAAAGCAGTCGGGTAGATCCATCCTGTATCTTCAGCAGGTCGCCAGGCTGCACTGTGTTT
>PVJX010025248.1:0-27174 GCA_004027295.1 Dolichotis patagonum | reverse complement strand
CCTTTCGAAAGCCTGGAAAATGTTATGCCCTGTGCTTTTCCCTCGGCATTTAGAGGGAGTCTCTCCCCAGTGTTACTGGCACTGCCTTGCAGGAAGGCAGCTCTGGACCCACTTTTCAAAAAGGAAACTGAGGCATGCTGCACCCAACCTCAGAGGCCAGGGAGCCATTGAGGGGGAGCTGGGGCCCTGCTTGGAGTCATCGAGTCCCAGCTGGCAGTTAAAGGACGATGTCTCGAAGGCCGTGTCTGTTTGTCCTCCCTCCTGAGAGGTCGAGGGCGAGTTGTGGGTTGGGGACTCTCCTGGGGGTGGAGAGTGTCCCCCGTTTGCCCCTCTGGACTGTCTTCTTCTTTGGGGGGCTTCCTGAGTTCACAGGCAGGAAGGGGAGCAAGGCATGAGGACCTCGTTGGGAGCCCCGTTGGGCCAGCCTGGAAGATACTTGTCGCCGCCAGCAGCTTCCCGCCTGAGATGCTGGCAGGGAGGACGCTGGCGCCTCCCTCCCTGGAGAGAGGACAGGAGCAGGAAGCCGCACCAGAGCCCATCGAGGCCTTCGCCTGTGCAGAAGGGACTCCTCGGGACACGTCCGGGCTCTGATGCGTGCTGGACGGGGACAACAAGAACTTCCCAGCTGGGCAGAGGCCAGAGACTGCAAGGTCGTCTCAGGACCAGAGGACACATGGCCAGCAAAGCCTGCAAGACTTCGGAGGGGGGAGTGGATGCCATGAGAACAGAGGGGCAGAGGAAACACTCGGGGGCTCTGGGTGCCCCCATTCCCCACCTCCTGTCAGAACAGAAGGTTGCAGGCTGTGGGGTGGCAGCTCCGAGGAAGTGTCCACCCCCGGGTGTGCCCATGATGTTATTTGGAAAAATTAGGTGTGTCACGTGGGATGAGGTGAAGGCACCAGGAGAGATGGTTCAGCTTACCCTGGTGGGTCCAGTGACTGTCACAGGAGATACCCAGCGAGGAGGCACAGAGAGGAGGCATGTGGAGGGGGCAGGGGCTGAACTGAGGCAGCCCTCAGCCGCGGAGCCCCTGGGGCCACCAGGAACTGGGAGGCCGGGGAGCCACCACCGCGACTTCAGACTTCTGGCTTCAAACTGAGAGGACCTGCCCACATGTGGGGGGGGGCCTCTCCCCTGTGGAGAAGGGAGACGCAGCTCCCCCGAGGTGCTCAGGACGCGGAAGCTCGAAGCAGCAGAGGTGCCACCCCGCCTGTCCCAGAACTGGGGCTGTCCGGAGCTCACAAAGGAGGAGGCCTGGAACTGTCTCCATATTCACCGCTGGTTCTGGCCTCAGCTTGGCCCCTCAGCCACGAGGTTCTGGAACCAGCTCTTCGGAACTGTGGGCAGCACTGGGGACACACGGGATCGGAGGAGGGTGCCCACCCACGAGGGCACGGGTGCTGCAGGTCTGAGAACAGGTCCCCGGCCCTCTCTCCAAGCCAGAGGCCGGGGCATCTCCTTGCAGCGTGGCCCGCAGGACCGGCAGCCGCCAGCCTTACGGCTGTAATTTCCCAAGGGCAGCACCCTGGCCAGCAGCACAGTAAGTAATGTGTTACCTGGGGACTGCACGAGATCTGATTAAATAACCATCGGCTACGGTCTCTACTCCACACATTCACAGAGAATTTCTGAGGCTTCCGACTTAGGGAGATGGAGAAATGAAGTTCACAGGAGACCTCAGATGCCACCGCATCCCTCCCATATCCAATTAACCACGTGTCCCCGGCAACTCCCAGGGTGCGGTGCGAGACAGACCTGAGATTAATTTTTCATGGGGCATTGGACTGTAAATGATTTTTCTATTTACTTATGTAACCCGTACATAAAAGATGATGGTGTTTAATCAAATACAGCCCAACTACAAATTATGCTGGATAAACAGAGTGAAAGAATTCAATACGCTATTGAGTGTGTAAATCCGTGTACACATACATGATTGATAGATACGAAAGAGTAACGAACTAATTCCCACGCTTAACCCTTTGTAGAATGGTTGCTTCCTTCCGGGGCATTGTCTGGAGCCTTGGAGAATTTTGATTGCTGTTACAATCAAGGTTATGTTGAAACAGATTTTCAGTGAATTGGTCCTCGGTTACTTCCACCTCCCTGGGTTTCCGGGAAGAAGCCCCGAGATCCCCTTTAAAAGAAGGGGCTGGGCTTGTTTAAGCTTCATCCCCACAGCCTCTGACATGTTCTCGGTGGAGAAAGACTTCCCGAGGGGCTTTTGACAGGGCATGGGATTGGCTTTGGTGTCACGACTTCTGCAGGATCCAGAGGGTGGAGGCCGGGCGTGCTCCCAAATAAAGAATTACCTGGCCCCAAAATGCCAACACTGCTAAGGTAGAACTTAGGCCAGGGGAGGCTCCCTGCGTGCACGGACTGAGGTCCATGCTTCTGCCTTAGAGAACACCCTCCTCTCTCCAGACACGGGGTCAGTGCCACCTCGGTGGACGGCCCCTTCCTGCACTGGGGCTTGGACACTCTGCAAGGGGCTGCAAGCCCACGAGGGTGACAGCACTTACCCCGGATGCTGGCTGGCCAGGCTGCTATGGGACAGGGCTCTGCTCTTCCGGGGGTTCATGAAGCTCCTGGAAAACATCGTGTTTATTTCTGCTTATCCAGAAGCCAGACAAGATGGGTCTGGATGAATGTGCGCTGGCTGGCTGGCAGGCTGATGCTTCGGTGGATAGATGGATGGATAGATGAGCATAGGGATGGATGGATGGATGGGCAGATGGATGGACGATAAATACATGGGTGAGTGGATGGATGGTTGGATGGGTGCGCGCATGCTAAATTTTTTTAAAATTTTATTTAAAGAGAAAAAAAGCAAAACAGAAAAAGTGTAGAAATAATACAGAATTTCAAAAAAAATTAAGAAATCACTACGTGATAAATTACATATTGTCTTCTTAGAAATAGTTGTTCATGTTACAAAATTAAGGCATACAAAGTAAACAAACAGTGAGGCTGCAAACAGTTCTGTTCAACGATCCAACAAAAACCTGGTAACACGGTTATCAATCCCACACACTCAAACATACATGCAGTTATAGCCTTTAGTGTACTTTCTCCTCCTCCTTTTGCCTCTTAAGTACATTATCTGTTTAGCTGTATCCTGTTTCAGCTTTCTCAGTACCCTATTGATCTGTTTTGTTGTTGTGATTTCCTTTTTAATCAGCTTATATAATTCTGTTGTTTTGTTTTTGAGTTTCCCACCATCCATGTCACATGGATGAGCTTTGATGGAGTTGGGAGTTTTTGGAGGTATTTTGTTACCTGGTTTTCTCATGTTCTATTGTTTTATTTTTATTTAATTTGCATTAACTTGGAGGTAGCAATATACAACAAAACAAGATGGAATAAAGCCAACTGAGACAGTATAGTGAAATTGGCACAGAACATCACAGCAGGTCACCAGGACAACAATAATAGGCACTGTTGTATATCTCGTTATCTTCACAATAGTTGTTCTTCTCTTAGGTACAGCAAAATCAAAAGAAATATACAACATTATAGAACACATCAAAACAGAATATTGAATAATCAGGACAAAGCAAAATGCCGATAAAAATATCTGCCTTCAGAGATAGTAGAAGGAAACTCCCCCCACTTTCTGTACCACATATGGTCACCTCCCAAGAGATACCCAGATCCCTGGATCCCAATTGTTAGCGGGGGAGGGGGGGGGATATGGTATGTTTGATTCTAAGCCTGCACCCCGGTAGGCAGCAGACTGGATATTGGTTGGCTGAGCACCCTAGGTTCCCATATGGTGCGGACCTCAGGAAACGCTGCTCCTTGTTTCCCCGCCCTGGGGTGCCGTGGCTTGCCAGACCACAGTCACTTACCAGGGCGGCAGGCTGGTTACTGCCGCGTGCTAAATTGATGGGCGGTGGATATATTGGTAGACAGAAGGATGGGTGATGGGCAGGGGTAAGTCAGGAGACCTGACTAGAGTCTTCCTTCCACTGCTAACTGGCTTTGTGACTGTCCAGTGGTTAGCTAGACCCTCTCTGTGGCCTCCTGATGTGAGGTTCTGGTTCAGAGTGAGTGGTGTTTATTCTCTGTGTTGCAAAGCTCCGGGAAGGCCTTGGGGCTGCCACAAGGGACGTGAGTTACCAGGAAAAGGCGGTCCCATGATCTGCAGGCAGGAAAGGGCTCCCGTTTGTCCTGCTGCACACTGCGCGAGGCTCTGACGCACGCTTTGAAAGCTCCTGGCAGGAAAGGACTCTAGGCGGAGCGCTGCAGTCCCTGGGGGCTTGCGACGCTGACTGGAGTGGGAACTCGGGGGGCAGAGCAAGATACAGAGGCTGTTTCCAGGTTCCTTGCCCTCAGCCGTGCCTGGGCCGGTGTCCAGGCCTCAGGGACAGAGGGGACCTTCGCCTGGGCCCCCGAGGACAGTTCCAGGCCTCCCCTGCAGCCTCAGCTCGGCCTCGAGACAGCGGTGTAATTATCTGCAAAGCAACAGCAGGAGCCCCCGGACTGCCGTGTGGTTGTGAATTTTCATCAGCTCCAGGAAACGGACAGTTACAGGGCTGGAGGAGTCCTCGGCCCGCCAGACATCCAGCTGGAAAACAGCCTAAGGGTGGGGGGTGACAGTGGCTGTGATTAGGGGCACCCTGGCTGGGGGTCTGCAGCTCTCACCAGCAGGAGTGGAGGGAGGAACGTGTTACCAAACCCTCCTGGCCACCGGCCTGCCCCGCTGCAGAGGTGACAGTTGGTGTCCCCCACCTGGTAAATGCCCTCAGAGACCCCATTCAGGGCCAGCGGCTTGTCCTGCCCTTGACCCTAGGGGAGCCAGGGAAACGGCAGTGCTTTGCTTGGCAGAGGAGTGTCCCGAGCAAGGAGACAGCAGCCGAGTTAGGGAGGGGACAGGGTCACGGCAGGCAGCAGGGAGGCCCAGGAAGTGGGAACCAGGAAGGAAGCACTGGTGTGTGTATTTGGGGGTGAGGAGGAGGAGGGGACCCCCCTTTCTGCTGTGTGGGTGGGTGGAGCCATGCCTGGATTAGGGGTGTTGGACAGAAGCCCTGGGGAGAAACCTTGGGGATATGGGGGTGTAGTCCCAGGGCTCCAGCAGGGCCGGGTGGGAATCGCTCAGAGGGTGAGGTGGCCTCTTCTGGGATTCCAAGGTGAAGCAGGGGGACCGCAGAGGCCCAGGGTGCCTGACTCCCCAGCACTGGAGCTTGGTGCTGCTCTTCCTGGAATGCCCCAGCCTCCCCGGCTGTGGTCTGCACAACCCAGAGGCAGCCAAGGTGACCCGAGCACGCAGTGGTGAGGGCCGGGTCTCTGCCAGCCACCGCCCTAGGCTGGGGGCAGCCGTCACCCTCAGCTCGAGTTTATCTGCACTCCCCACTCTGCTCCGGCACTTAATGGTCTTCCCCGCTGAGCTGGAGGTAATGGAAGTGAACCCTGAATAGACGATGGACTGCAGCCCGCCAGGGTGTGACTGCGCAGGTGCGGATCTGAATCGCTTTCCGTCCTGGCAGCGAAGGCGGGTGAACCGCACGTGAATGGTTCTCCCAAAATAGGCTTAATAACGGGCGTGCTGTGCAATTATTATTCTTTGGGATCTTAAATATCCCTGCTCACTAAGATGTTTTTTGCGTGGCTGAAAATACCTTCACAGAGCACAGGAGTGGGCCTGACGTGAAGATAGGGTCTGCAGCCTTGCCTGGCCGTGCGGCAGGTGTTGGTGACAAGACGGGGTGTCAAGGGTTGGGGATGCAATGTGTGAGCTGGGGCATCCACTCACCTCACCTGCCCCCTCCCCCAGCCCTGAGGGAGCCAGAGCCACCGAGAGCACAGATAATAGGAGAAATTAAAACCAGCCCTGGAGCCACTGCCAGGATAGGGAGAGAAAGGAGATGAATTATTTTTGACAAAGAGTGGAGAAATCTTCCAGCCGGTGGGAGGTTCAAATGTGACTCCCAAGTTGTCCTCCCAGCAAAAGATAAGTTGTGTAAGTGCCACACGCTGACGATCGTAGGACTGGAGCATTATGAGAAACCCAGCGTGTACATAAATTAAACAGCAAAATCAAAGACGGCTGACAGGACACAGGGAGACAGGTCTTTTGCAGATACAGTGGGGGCCAAGAGATGGAGTGAGGGGGTGAGGGAGGAGAGGGGTGAATAAGAAATGAAGATGTGTTATGTTCCAGCACCGACTCCCCGTGACGAATGTGGTCATTAAGTACTGGAAACATAGACTAACAACAACAACAACAAAATGTAGACGTCATGACTTCCGCCTCTACCTGGGACTATGACCTATGCCTGGGTGGGGGAGGGTTTCCGGCTGTGGTCTCTCAGGGAAGGTGGCTCTGGGGTCTCCAGGACAAAGTTGGGGACAGTGGGCACCAAGCTCTGTGCTGTGCTGAACCAAGGTCTCACTCAGTGCACGCAGTGGCCATCAGGGCAGGGGAGGTACGGGGTGAGGAGGTTCTTGATTAACCGCAGGGCTTTTGGTCTCGGTTCTCCCTGGGGAACGGGGCGGACAGAGAGGAGGACAATGGCTGCACAGGACACTGCAGCCGGACCAAGGAGGGCCGTGAGCCGGCTGTGGGGAAGACTCTTGGACCCAGCCGTCCTCAGGCTCCCATCGGGAAGGCTGGGCCGGCCCAGAGATCGCCCGCCTGACTTCCTTCTGCTGTATCTTCTCTTCTGTCCACGCTGGGCCTGCTGGCTGCAGGCCTTGGTCCGGGGCAAACTCACCACCGGTTCACCTGCTGGGAGCATGAGTTGTGACACGTCAGTGGGTTTTTGTTTTTGTTTTGGGGACCGGGAATCAAACTCAGGGCTTAGTTCGTGCCAAGCAGCCGCTGTGCCACTGAGCAATACCCCTGACATGATGTGTCAGCTTGGCCTGATTAAGAAACATCTAGGGAGCCAGGCCTGGCGATGCACATGGAGCTGGGAGGCTGAGGCAGGGGGCTGAGGCAAGTTTGAGCCCGGCATGGATAATTTAATGACTCAGCAAGACCCTGTCTCAAAATAAAAAAATAAAAATGGACTAAGGATGTAGCTCAGTGTGAAGGCCCTGGGTTCAGTCTCCAGTACTACAAAAAAGGAAGGAAGGAGAAAGGAAGGAAAGAGAGAAGAGAACCTAAGAGACTGGTAAAGCACATGCCGGCAAGTGTCTGCCTGGGTCTCTCTGGGTCTGGAAGTCTGTGTCTGGTGCCTGGTCGCTTCCTGTCTAGCACCGATCCCCTGCTCCACTTCCGGCTCCACTTCCTGCTCTCCATGAGCTGAGCAGCTCTGCCCTGCCACGTCCTTCCGCCATGTTGTTCCTGCCTTGGGGCCAGTCCATCGTTGACTGAATCCCCTGCAATCATGACCCAAATTAACGCTGTCCTCCTTTAAGTTGTGGGTGTCAGGTATTGTGTCTCAGTGACAAGAAAGTGACTAGAGGCTGAATGTTCCCTTCTCAGGGCCTCCTGGGGAACACTGAACATGCAAGGAGAAGAGTGGCTGAACACTGTCACCCAGGAACCTCTGCATGGGGTGTAGGCTGGGAAGCTGGCCCTGGAGCCTGAGTTCTGGGGTCTACATGAGGTGCAGGAGAGGGACCCAGACCTCCCCCCACTTCCTCACTGCCTGAATCTTACCCCAGAAAGGGAGCCTTTACTGCAAGTCAGCTGTGAGCAGGCGGGTGGGTACATTTGTTGAGAAGTGCCAAGGTGACTTGGGACTTCACTCTGTCCTCTGGGTTTAGCATCCTTCGAAACCAACCATGAGCAGACTAGAATGTTTGGAAAAGAAATTTGCATCCTTGTCCAACATGTAAGGGCTCTTTGTGTTCATCATTATTCCCTGAACGACCTACCAACACACTGTAGCAACTATTTACATAACACTTTCACTGTATTAGGAATTAGAGGAAATCCAGAAATGGTTTAAGGTCTGCAGGAGGATGTACGTTGGTTGTATGCAAATGCTATGCTCTTATACAAAGGACTCAAGCATCTCGGGATTCTGGTTTCCATTGGGACCTGGACCAACCCCTGGGAGTGCTGAGGAGAAAGCACTGCACCATCAGGCACAGTTTATACTCACCCAAAGGAGAGTGGGGTGTTCTGGGGAGGGAAGGAGGAGCCCTGGGAACTCCTGCCAGCTCCCTCCTCCTCCCCACCCTCCGAAGATGAAATGTTTTGTTTGCATCTCAGAATCTGATCTTCCGGCTTCCCTGGGTCACATGTACAATGCACAGTACAGTTGTGGAGGACCACTTGGAGGACTCCCTTTGAAAGAAGAGTAATTATCTTCACCGTGGCTAAACTTGGCCCTGTCTCCGTGTATTGATAAGTGCAGAGCTGGCCGGGCCGCTTCTTTATCCCTTCAATTGGCTCTAAGCAGCGTAAATAGGGCTGGCTGAGGAGCTGATGTGTAATAGTCTGAGCCAGGTGACAGTGGCCGTTTCCCCACCCAGTAACTCCCAAAAAGCATGGTTGGGCCTGGCGGGATGAAAAGCCACCACTCCATGCTGTTGGCTGGGTTTGAGCCCCGAGGTAAGAGGCGGAGACTTCCCGGGGGTCAGAGCTGAAGCACCGACCCCAAAATATTAGCTGCTTCCTCAGGCTGTGCTGTGTAGACGTCTCTCTCTGCCCTTCTTACCCTCTTTCTATAACAGAGGCAGTCTCAGGCCCCCTACCTAGCCCAGCTCAGGACACTCACAGATTTCCTGCCCAAATACCATTGTCACTCCTCCCAGAGCCACTCCTCTCATGGGGAATTAATAAAACTTGGGTGGGTCCTGGTCACGGCCTTCATTCCAGGGAACCTTCCTCCTGACTGGACTTAGGACCCCCGGCTCCCCATAGCTGTATCTATGTCTCAGCGTCTTTATTCTCACCTTGGGCCACACTGGAAGGGGTCGATTGTAACTAACTCTGGAATCCCAAGAACTTGCTTTTGGGACTAAGAGTATAAACTTCCTGGATAGTGACAAGGACCGGGAAGGCCTCTTTGTCACAGTGAATGTACATAACACAACTTCTGTTTTCCACCCTTTAGATTGTTTTATGAAATAACACAAGCCGGAGTTTGACAAGGAAGGAAGAAAACGTATGAGTCTGCTGAACCGCAGGACGTACCCATCTCTCGGACTCAGGATGAAACCCCGAGACCGGTTGGTCGTTGCTGAGTTTACTCCCGAGCCACCCGCACGGGTGACGTTGTTTTTACACATGAGTTTCAGCTCAGCTGACCATGTGGCAGGTGCCCGAGGCAGGTGGCCACTGCAGCGTCCTCCCTGCACAACGTTGTCACGCCTGGCTCCCTCGGAAGTGCGCTGTGTTGGAGCTGGCCAGTCTTTCTCCGCCCCTCGGTTCATGCATGCGGACTTCATGTCTCCAGGACAGTCCCCGCAGTCCCTGGAAGGCAGCTCTGCAGGAGAGGCCCCAGGAGGCAGATGTGGCACTTCAGGGCTCCAGGCACTGTGGGGATCCCGAGGAAGGGACAGGGAACAAAGACTGGAAGAGCAAACCCACCCAATCCACTAAGCCCCCAGGACAGGCTGGTGAGAGGCCCCGTGGAGCTCGCAGTGGGCTGGAGCAGAGGAGCAGAGGGGTCCCCCGGCACCCAAGATCCAGGATGGAGGGCGACCAGTGGCACCCAGGAGCAATGGCCATGCGAGGGAGGGTGCAGAAGCACCTGCCAGCTGCTGAGCAGCGGCGTCCACGGAGGGGATTTGGTGTGGGTGGTGAAGTGGGAGCTGGAACTGGCCTGGGTTCAAACCCTGCCACTGCCACGCTCACTCTGGTAACTCAGGAAAGTGAGCAGCCTCCATTCCCAGGGACAGCATCACCCCTTCTGAGCACCCTGGGGCCAGCGGGGGTGCATTCGGTGACTGCATCCAGCACCGTGGCCTTTAAGTTGGTCCCTGGAAGTCGGATGTGGATGGAGATAAATGCGGTCTACCCAAGGGCTCCCTGCGGACCTCTCCGGCTCCGGCTGCTAACGTCTCAGGTGGTCCGCAGACGTCTGTCACGGCTGAAAAGCAACACTGGCCAGGACTGCTGTCCACGGAACGGCACGCTATGTGGGCTCCACTCGCTTTTCACCAAGGAGCTTTTCCTGTCGTGGGATTCCCCCGTCACTGAAAGGGAAAAACCGTACAAGAGAACCGTTCTTTTAAAAACTTTGTGCTTTTGAAACTGCCCGGCTCTGTGGCTGCTTCACGGCTTCATAATCACTTTCCTGACCCCTGACCAGGAAGGCGCAACCGAACATGCGGGACGTCCCATGGTACCGCTGCGCCAAGCTTCGCCAGCTGGTGCTCAGTCGTCTGCCCTCGGCACGGACGCTCTCGCCCTGCTGCCTGGGAGCTGCCAGGCTGTCCTGTGCCGCCTTTGTGCCTCCTGCTTGTGCGTGATATAAAAGCAGAGACCAGGGCCTGACACCCTGATGATCCCCATCCCTCCAAATCGTGGGCCATTTCGGTGTTTCGGCTTGCCGTCTCAGCACCACGTGACACTTCACTTGTGGGCCCCTTTGGCCTTTCGGTGCTGTGACCATGTCTCAGACTCTTTCCGTGTCTTTGATGACCCAGAAGAGCCGCATGAGCTGGCCGGGTGGGTGCAGAGCGTTCCTGGTTGGCGTCTGTCCGCTGTGATTCTCACACTGGCCCGGGCAGTGGCTGGGAAAGTCCACTTGCTCCACAGTGGCCAGGTGTACACAGGGGCTGCACGACCTGTCAGGGTTAGGGTGACCTTGGAGGACCGTCAGCCGTGTGTCTCTCCTTTGTAAAGTTACTTTTCGCTTTCCCAAAGGACTGCGTTTTCTTGTCCAAGCTTTCTGTAGATTCAGACTCCCCAAGGAGGGGACCTTCATCCTGGAAACGCCAATGATGATGTTTGTCACCTGTCATCCATAGTGTCACAGGGAGGCTGCCAAGTGCAGCGCATCCTAGAAATGTTTAGGACGCCCGTGCCAAAAAATGCAAGAAACAAGATCTCCAAGGTTTGGGACCCCTGAGCCCCTTAGGCTGGGCAGAAAGCTGTACTCCGTGGTCCCGGTTCCTGGGGTCCCCAGCAACGTGCAGACCCTGAGAGGACCGCTCTTCTAAATTCACCATCCCTCGGGCCTGGCCTCTCTCTGCCAGCCACTGCCCGACAGACCCTGTCCCCAGATGCCTCTGCTCTAGAACAGGACGGAGCCGGGTAGGGCTGAACTCCCTGCTAAGGCAGCGGAGGAACGCAATTTCATGGCTTCTTCGCCCTTTTCAAATATTTATTCCTCAGCCCTGCCATTCTTCACGTTCAAGGGACCTGCATCTTAAAAACCAGGCCTTGATTGAGTGCCTGGTTTTTAAGGCACTCATGGCTTGCCCTGACTAATTAAAATGACAGAGACAGGTGGGCGAGGACTGGCAAATGGGGGGAGATGTTCAGGTTCCCCGCCACCCTTAACTGGAGGAAAAGGAATGGGGTCCAGGGGTGCTGCTGCCCTCCCAGAGGTCCCCACGCAGGTACTCTGGGGCTCTGAGAGGTAGGCTCACCACTGTGTACCCTGCAGGGACAGTGTGCCCAGCCTTGGGGCAGCCTCCTCCCTTCCCAGCTCTCCCCATCTTCTGCCACCTGTGCCTGGTGGGGCCGCTCCGGACACCTTCCTTCTCAGGAGCGGAGAGCTAGTCCTGATGCAAGCCAAGTTCTGCGATCAGGGGCTGCTCGGGAACTGTGTGTCATGTCCCCTCCAACATTCACAGGTCCAAGTGCCAGCCCTCGAGTAGGAAGGGGTGTGGAAGGTGAAGGCTGGGCTTTGGGGCAGATTCTGGGCAACGGCTCTGGTGTCTTTATACTGAAAGGCCATACGAAGATGCCAGAAACGTGCCACACGGGGGTGGCCAGGTGAGCACACAGCCTGGGGAAGCAGGGGCCCTGGCCCTGGGATCCATCCTGCTGGACGGCGCTTGGAGGTTCCGGGTTCCAGACTGTGCAGGCTGCAGCGGCCCAACCCAGTCCTGTTCAACGGTCTGGAGCGGTTGGATTGAAGGCAGGGCAGGGCGACCTCTGAACACCGATTCCTCTCCCAGTCTTGGGGTGTGGCTAGAGCTCCCCAGAGTGCACCAGACACCAGTGATGCCACTGTCCTCAAGCTGTGCTGTGGTGGAGGGCGCAGTGGCTTCCCAGGGACCTGCATGGAGTTGACCAATCCTTTCTTACCTTGAGTTTGTCCCTTCCCAGGGAGACATCTCCCAGTCCCAAGGGAGAAGCTGAGGGCACAGCTAAGGGCCTAGGGTTGGGGGGCAAAATGCCAGACAGCCTCTAAAACTTGAATTTCAGCAAACCCCCCCCCCCGTGTATACACCCAAGAGAAACAAAAACACACAAAAGGGACACATTACACCTTGCACATTAGGTTTGCTGCAGCAGGGCTCCGCACAGCTAAAAGGTGGGAGCGTCCTAGAGAGCCACAGTGAAAACTTGAGCACAAAACCCTTTTAAACAGCAAGGCGATGAGCACCATTGAGCGGGGCAAAGACTGTAGTACAGAACCGAGCTCAGCCCCCAGGGTGACAAGGATGACGGATTTCTAGCCCAGGAGCAGAAACAGTGGCTGGTGCACGGAACAGGATTAGCCCTCGAGGCTGGGGCTCCACTAGCATCTGGCCAAAGACGTAGGTACGGAAGTGCGGACTGGGGAAGAACCAGGTATCAGAGAACACGGCTCTCCATAAACTGGCATGGCGGGAATTTTTCTGAAACCGGGTGTCTTAGTTATCTTTCTCTCTTGGTTGAGGTGAAAATATCTGACACCCAAAGTTAAGGAAGAAAAGGTTCATCTGCCTCACAGTGTGTGGAGGTTCAGTCCATGGTTGGCTGGCTCCAAGGTGGGGTGGCTCATGGCAGAGGGGCAGCCTCCTCCGACAAAGCCCCATCTGCGATGACTGCATGGGGCTCTGGGGGGACGTCTAGACACAAGCCTTCACACTGGGCCTGGCAGACAGAGGGCAGGGGCAGGGGCAGGGGCAGGGGAGGAGAGGCTCAGAGGAGCCTGACACAAGCTCGATCAAGGAGAACATCCTAGTCAGTATGGGTGAGCAGATGAGCACAGCATGGAGACACATGGTGCAGCACCGTGTAGCTGTTTGTCTCAGTTAATTTCCTCTCATTGCTGAGGCAAAATACCTGACACCCAAAGTTAAGGCAGGAAAGGTTTATTTAGCTCACAGTTTGTGGAAGTCTTAGTCCATAATCAACTGGCTCCAGGGCAGGGTGGCACATGGCAGATGGCAATAGTTCATGGCAGTGGAAGACAGCAAAAGTAAGCAGAGAAAAAGGGGAGGAGCTTGAGAAGTTTCTTTCTATCCCTTATACTGTGTGAGTCACACTCACCCCAGGCGGGTGTGGCACCCGCACCCATAATCTCAGATTGGACCCTGAGTCATTCACACACACAGAAGCCCACTTCTGTGACTGCAAGAGGCTTCGTAGGGGACATCCAGACACAAACCATAGCACAGTTTGAAGGACAGAGGTATCACCGCCCAGGGCGGCCTTCCAGGTTACTAGAACGTCCCGAAACTGGTAGCAGAAAGGGCTGTGTTTACCGTCCAGTGCACTGAGAGCCACTGAACTGCTCTGTGTTAGGGGCAATGGTAAGATGCATGAGCGACTATGCCTCAATAAAGGTGTTTCTCAAAGAAGGGAGTGGAGAGATTCGAGAACACTCAAGTGACAGTCACTTCCTATTCCTGTGTCATCAGATCCCAAGGGAAAAAGAGAAGAGCTGGGTTTCAGAGGAGCAAAGTTTTAAAAACACAAGTGTGCCCCACCCAGTCCTTGGCCCGGACTGATGGCCAGCGAGAGACTCTTCCAACTCTCCAGGGGCTGGAAGCTGGCTCCTTGTCTGACAGGGCGGCCAGTGGCAAGGACAACGGCGACAATAACGACAACAGTGATGCAGTGGACTATGGTTGCTGTCCGTGAGAGTCTCACTTTGTGGTCCTGGAAGTCTCCAGTACAGACACATTGACATTTTATCCAATGCCTGGGTAGCAGGTGTCTCTGCCTACACAGCACAGAGCAGGGCACGGGGGTCAGAGATGTCACGACGTCCTCAGACAGCCTCGGCTCCCAAGGGGTGGCTGAGATCCAGCCGGGGGACTGGGCTACATGGAGACGGGCACGTCGGCCTCTCTAACTGTGCCACAGGTGTCACTTCAGGTGCGGGTGGGTGTGGGCGACTTAGGCATCATTGCCATCCATGCCATCAAGTTGTCCTCTGAAGAAGCCCCTGCTGGGTATTAGTGGATTAAAAAACTGTGTGTTCTTGTGGGTGAGGGAAAGTGGATTTGTGAGGAGAGTGCCACTGGGGATGCTGGGCCCCAAAGAGGCCGAGGCAGGATGTGGACTGGTCCTCATCCTCCCTCTGGGGTTACGTCTCAGTGTCCTCACCTGTCAGGTGGGACAGTGACTGTGGCTAGGCCTCTTCCTAAGCCGTGCAAAGTAGACACAATAGCAAATGAGCATGGAGTGGAACTCGGGAAGCTTTGCGCTGATGGGAGATGTTATTGAGTCAATTTATTACCCGGGACGTTACTTCCAGCCAAGCCCATTCCAGATCATTTAAATTGGAAATTGGCTACAGAGAATTATACTCACGGAGTCGGTGCTGTCATTACACCAGGGCTTCTAGATCCTGCTTTCCGGGGCCCTGCGTGGGTTTGCAGGGTGGTGACCTCAGCCTTGAGACTCTAGATGTCACCATATGCTGAAGCAGGTCTGTGCCGGTGTGACAAGGGGGTGGATGCAGAGGCCACCTCGGGGATTAGCTGGGTGAGTCTATGCCACCACCAGAGAGCCTATAGGAGGGAAGCAGAGGAGGAAGGGAGAAGGCTTCGTGGGGAGCAGAGGGCGTCCTCTGGCCACTGGACAGCCTCTTCCCTCCCCCGGCAGGCTCAGTTTGGTTCAGATCAAGGGCTCTGGTTGTTGCTCTGTGTCACACAGACGACGCCCACCGCCTTGGGAAGGGAAACTGAGGCTGGGTCAGTTTCCCATCGGCCCACCCCGGGGTCAGGAGCCTGGCTCCAAAATCAGAGCACCTCCCTGTTCACCCTGGGGTGCTCCCACTGCCACAGGTCCGGGAGGCTGGGCACAGCCACTGCCCTCTCTGACCCCGAGCGTCCCCTTCTGCCAGCGGTCTCTGGGCCAGATGACTGCAATGGGGCCTGAGGGAGGGCACTGAGCCCCATCTGACTGAGGGGCACTGGGCCAGTGGCTGCCTGGTGCCCTGGCATCCTGCACTGGCCCGTCCCAAACCTTCCAGGCCCCTGGGTGCTGTGAAGAGCTTCCCACTCCTGGGAGGCCAGCAGCAGGCCAGCGACTAATGGGGGACATAGGCAGGGCGCGAGGCCAAGCTCTAAGACACTGAAGGCCTAGTAGCTTTGGGACACAGGAGGGGACTGGCAGATGACGGAGCAGTGACAGAATTAGGACCAAGCTCCACTGCTGCTGCCTGTTCCAGTCACGGCTCTGCATCCCCGTGCCTGGGGTGGGTGAGTTGTCACCTGGGCCAAAGGCATTTGTCGCAGTCCCAGGCGTGCTCTTGGGGACCCACCGCTTGTCCCTCACATGTACTTTGTGCCCCTCACTGCCCTGGATCAAGCAGCAGGACGAGTGACAGGAAGGAGGGAGCCAGTGACCATCATGGCCTCTCTGCTGCCTGGGCTCTGAGTGTGGCCTGGTGACCACACAGGCTGCCTGGGGCTCCCGCTCCGGCCAGCTCAGCCCCTGACCTCGGCAGGGAGCACCTGCAGCCACAGGACTGGTGGAGTGTGACCCACACTGGCCTCGCCTGGGACACACAGCCCTGGTGCTGGGCTTGGGAACGCATTAAAGCCCACTCTCACTCCCCTCTGGGCTCGAGAAGAGGGCGTTAAAGCCCACTCTCACTCCCCTCTGGGCTCGAGAAGAGGGCGAAACAGTTGTCTGCGGGGCCAGGTCCCCAGGAAGCCTCTTCTTGATTGGATTCTGCATGTTTATCTCTTAAGTGCTGGAGTTTGGCGTCTGCGGAGGGATGGGAGGAAGCCAGACTTCATGCTTTGTGGATAAGTCCTGCCTGTCTGGGTGAGGTCTTATCCGAGTTAACTCAAACGCAGCGATCATCAAATCCCCTTGGCTATAAGCCTCTTTCCTCCGTGGATTTCAAAGCATCTCTGTGCTGAAAGACAAGGATTTCTTGGTGGATTGGACTCTCCGGCCAGCCATCCGTCATCTCCGCACACAATAATTAGAGCAATAATCATATCGGCTCACGGTCATGGGCTGTGTTACGGCTTATGGCTTATGACGATGTCTCTCCCTCATGCGCTCGCCAGACCCCGGAGGGAGGTGTCTGAGCTCAGAGGCTGATGGGCCTGGGCTGCAGCCAGGTGGGAGCCTTGGTCTTCGGGGCCCTCAGTGGAGACACAGACCCGTGCTGGCCAGCACCATCTCCTCAGGACCCCAACTCGTAGCCTCCCTTGGGCTCCCTCCCCCAACCCCTTGTCTGAACTGCTTCTCCTCCTGCATCACCCAAAGGGGTGGCTGCTGGTGGCACTGAAACCGAGGTCCACAGAGGCCCTGGCCCCCAAACACAGCTGCGCAGTGGGTGTCACCAACTGGTCAGAGCTGAAAGCATCTAGAAAGCAATTTGCGCTCTTTCAGATTTGGGGAAACTGAGGTCAGAGAGAGCCAGAAGCAGAACTGCAGAGGCTCGAGTATCATTCTGGGATCTGGGGATGGTCACCAGCTGGGTTTGCATCACCTGCGGCATGCAGGGTGGCACAGGGATGGCAGGTGTCACGGAGGAAACAGCACACGCAACTTTCCCAGGTGCAACGAGATCTCAGCTCTGCAAACAAGCAAACCCGCAATCAGGGGGCGGCAGAGCCCAGCGGCAGCAGGGAAGGTGGTGGTCAGTGCTGTGGGGTGGCTCACCCGCCCATGATGCCTTTGAGCACGACCAGCTTCCCACCCCAGGTCTGAGTGGGCATCGGGAGAGGCTCAGGGAGCTGAGATCCTCAGGCAGTTCCTGGGCAGAGCCAAAGAGGTGGTGCCCATGTGCCCCACTCTGTGCCGGCACAGCTGGGTGTCCCCTGCAGTCCCCAGTAGCCACCTCTGTCACTTCTGCCTGGGGAGATAGCGGCTCTTAGTGTCTCTTTGTGCTGTGTGATTATGTGTGTTTGCTAATCCAAAAATGATAAGCAGTTTCGAGCTAACTTCAGCCCCTCTGCGGGCACCTTGTGGTGGGATGTACCCCTCCTGGACACTGGGAGTCCCATGTCCCACCCGGACCCCCTGGGATGGCCTCTTTGCTCTGTAGAGAATCCTCCTGCGTGTCCGCCCTCCCAGCGGGCCCTGTTCCCCACTCCTGGATACTGACGGCTGCCGCCTTGAAAGGCAAATGCTGACCCACTTGCTTCACAGCTCACGGGGGCTGTGTGCCAACCTCACCCGCCACCACCCTCGTCTCTTTAAAGAGCAATGGAGGACATTTGTTGCCAGGGTTTCTGACAGATCTGTGCCCCGATGGGCTTTCTGTTCACTCAGATGGCGTGCGCTTCACTAGTACCTGCTGCAGAGAGGTGGGCGGGTCAGGACCAGCTGGGGGCCCATCGCATAAACACCAGGGCACCTGAGGGACCCTGACAAGGTGAGGGACATGGTGCAGCATGGCCTTGGAAGGGAGGGGTCTGACCTGAAGGGCGAGCTGGGAACAGAACACATGGGCAGGAAAGAGGGCGCACAGAGGCTCACAGCGCCGGGAACTGCCTCTGCACAGACCAGAAAGGAAAGCCCCAGGCATGGAGATGAAGGCAGGGAGCGAGAGGAAGCCGAGCGGGAGCTGGTGTCTGGCACTGGTTCTCCCTGTCCTGCAGGGCTGTAGCCAGCACATGGGAGGCTGCATGGCTTCCTCACTGGTTCTTCCCGGCCGGCAGGTCCTCTGTGGGTACACAGGGAGGCTGCACAATTTCCTTGCTGCTTCTCCCAAGCCGGCAGAGTCTCCACCCCTGGTTTTCTTATTTTTGCTGGTTTCCTGAAGTATCTCTCTCCATGGGCATCAAGTCTCAGTTCAGATTCTTCCTGTGTCCATGGGACCCACCTCTCTTCTCCTTCTCTTCTTCATGTTGCCATATACCAGGGCTGGACAACAAAACTTGGAGAGGTTCTTTCTCTGCTGCTCCCCACTCTCCCATTTTCCTGGAAATCAGCACAGGGATTTTGAGGAATGGGACTGTCCCACTGCAGCTGAGCCAGCAGATACAGACTAGGAGTTTGTCAGAACCCCTCGAGTTTGATGGCAGAGGAGCTGATGCTGCATGATAGACAGCTGAGGGCTGGTCCAAGGTGACATGTCATCAGGCCCCTGGGGCCAGCATCCCACCCTGTGCACGCCTGCCTGCTGACATCACCAGTGGGAACCCTCTGCAGACACTGTCCCTGCTCTGATCGTCCCAGGTGGACATCCTGTCCTCCTCTTGCTCCCAATGGGAAGAAGGACACACCAGGTGCCCACATCTCTCCAGGGTCATCCTGGCCTTGCACTGCCCCTCCCAGACTGTGGGCTCTCTAATACCCACCTACCATCACTGCTGTGGGGTTGAGGCCACTTGGGGGAAACCTGGATACCTGGATCCACCTTCTTCTTCCTGGTACTTTCTCCACCTGGCTGCCAGGGTGCTCATTTGAATGTGTTCGTTTCTTCTGTGTTCCCAGCTATTTTCAGAATGCAGTCCAGAACAGCTTCGAGGCCCTGGAGAGCCAAGCCCAAGCCACCCACCAGACCCACCTGCTTCCCCACTCATTGTGCCCAGTGTTGTGTCTTCTCAACCTATGTTAGCCTCCCTCCCTGTCTCTCCTCTCTCTCTCTCTCTCTCTCTCTCCCTCTCCCAGTGCTGGGGATGGAAGCCAAGGCCTTACCCATGCTTCCACGCTTGGCAAGAGCTCACCACAAAGCCACCCCCACCTGTCAAAGCTCTGGTAGCAGCCCCTGCAGGTAATGCGGGTCAGAGCTGCCCAGTGGCTACCATGGTCAACTCTATCATCTTGATGGGGCTGAGGGACACCTGGACCCCACTTCCAGGTGTGTCTCAGGCTTTCAGCATGGATCGGGGTCTGAACCAGTACACGCTCTCCTGCAGTGGCTGGGGCTGGTGCTCCGAGGACCCCAGCAGAACCCAAATTAGAGAGAGGATGACCTCTCTGCTTCCCAGCTGGTGCATCCACCTTCTTCTGTCCTCAACCATCAGTGTCCCTTGAAGTTCTAACACTCACGCCCAGCTGGGCAGGATGCAGTAAGGGCTGGCCAGAGGTGTGCAGTGATGGCCTTGTGTGCTCCCCCTTGCAGGTGGCCTCTTCCCTGTGCCAGCCGACCCTGGTGCCTGCAAGTTCCTCCAGTGTGTATGGAAGGCAGGCTGGCCATGGGCACCTCCATCCCCATCCCGCTCTCCCCGTTGGTATTCAGACCGTTGAGAATATTTTTGCTCATGGTCTTTTACTGGAGTCTCCCCCTTCTCCTATGCCCAGCCAGCAGCAGGACACTTCCTGTCCCTGGGAACAGGGCCACCTGAAGCTTCTTTACCCCAGCAAATGGATTCAGAGATGAAAACAGCTGTGCTCTAAACGACACTGTACACAGGGGCTTCCCCAGTGAGGCCTCCCTGTGACAGGGCCTGGACCCTCCCATTACAGGTGGACACAAGCTGTCTCCAGAGCGCTGCTAGAGACACCCAAGGTGTCAGCAGCCAGGACAGGAGCTCCCCATGCCCACTCGGCCCTGCAGATGAGTGAGCCCTGCTTAGCTCCATGCTCCTCCGACTGCGTCACCCCTGCCCCCGTGTCCTCCCTTCAGGGTGGCCCTGCACACTGCAGCCCCCTTCAACACTGCCGGTGACCACGTGAGGGGTGAGCACAGCTCTGGGCCCTCCTACCGTCCCCACCGCTGAGGACAGGCTGGCTTGTTTGAAGGGTGCCCTGTCCAGCAGCCTGCCTCCAGGACTGAGCCCTGTCACCATGGAAGTGACAAAAGCAGAAACACACTGAAAGCCTCAGAACAGGGGACTGGACGGGGCCTGTGACTGCCTGCAGCCCGTGAGTGACCCAGCCTGTCTCTCCTTGAAGCCTCACTGCGGCCTTCAAGGATGTTCACACCCAAGCCCAAGCTCAGCAGGAGAGGCCGCCCCAGAGCGCCCCAGAGCCGAGCTGCCAGAGCAGGTGGGGGTCCTGAGTCCCCTGGATGCGCCCCTGGGACCCGATCTGGAGCCCCTTCCTCCCGCCACCAGCTAAAGGGAAGCTTCCCGCACTGGTGAAGTGGTGTCTCCACCCCTGGAGGCTGCATTTCAACTGCCCCCGCCTCAGCCCCAGCGTCCATGGGAGAGCAAGTGGCTGGGGTCCAGCGGGGCAGCTGCCTTTCCTGTGGAGCGTACTGTCTTCAGTGGAAGCGAGTCCCCACCACGCAGGGCCCGGAAGCCCTGCTCAGACTGACTCAGGCTCTTCATCTGCTGCCCATCTGTTACGGTTTCCGTCTAGATGTCCCCAAAGCCTCATGCACTTGTAAGTAGGGCTCTTGGAAGGTAATTGGACTACGAGGTTACTACAGCTGCCGAGCAGACACCCGCATGTGAGGGCCCTGTTAGAGGTCGCCATGGAGCCTCCTGGTAACTCCTTCAGGTGAGGTTCAGGATGGGATGATGGGGTGGCCAGCAGCTGGGGTCCAGACAACACGGCCTTGGGAAGCCGAGGCTCCACCTTGCAGAAGTGGTCAGTGGATCCCACCTGTAGGGCTCTCTCTGGGCAGGGCTGGGGCCGGAGGTCCCGGTTCCCCAGGGGCCCCACCTCACCTCTGAGGCCAGAGGCCGGGAGGCTCCTGGACTGGACAGAAACTGCAAGGTGGTATTTGGATCAACACACGCGTTAGCTGACCTTGATTCACAAACCACTTCGCTTCCATTTGCCTGGCATACATTAGCAGCCTCAGCGCAGTGTCTAGAATTAATCAGCACTGCACTCCCTTGGGGCCCTGCTCAGGCAAAGTGTTTTTAGAGAGCCCGGAGTAGGCAGAGGGAGAGACATCACTGTAAGGGAAGGGGAGGGTGTTGCCTGCGTCCATACCCCAAAGCCACGGTCACTGCCCCCATGCCCTGTGTGGTAAGGTACAGCTCTGGGCCAGCACTTGGGGTGCACGCCTAAACCTTCTCCTGAACAGAATCACATGAGCGTCTAGGCAGAGACATGAGGGGGAACCCCTGTGCCAAAGAGCTTGGGGTATGTCCCATGTCTGATGTGTCCCCGGGGAGTCCACTCATCTGGCCTCCCTGGGATGGGACGGGAAGAACCAGAAGAATCCGGAGCTGGCTCCCCCTGGGACCAGACACCTCCCTGTCTGCTGTATTAGAAGGCACAGATTTTAGGAGAAAAGGACCTGCTCCGTGGTCCTCCCTTGCTGGAAGATGTGCACAGCAGTGTGCGTTGCACATATCACCCACACACATGTACACATGCATGCACACCTGACATGGGTATCTACCCATGTACTCTGCCAAGTGCACACAGTGTTCTTGAGTCCCCTGGTTGCATCCTTACTGGAAGTTCCTGGTCCTGTTGTGGGGAGGCTCACATGTCCTCCCCTGGCTGGCTGTCCATCTCTGGCATCTCTGGCCATTGGCTGCAGCTCCATCACATCCCACCATGTGCCCCGGTGTCAACACTGGGGCTCCACAGCGCTGAGCTCCCTAGGGAAGAACCCGGACCTGGGCCACAGCCGGAAGCCGCAGAGGATATTATGGCTGGCTGTGTGCGCAGGAGTCTGGTGGCCTTGGGAGCAGGAGTGGCTCTCAGGACTCTGCGACTCACCTGAGCGCCGCTGCGGACTGTGGCCACTCTGTCCTGGGCTGTGCTATGCAGCGGGCAGCTGTCTGGGGCCTGAGGCCCAGGAGGGAACTGCGGCGGTGGTGAGAAGAGGCACACCTGTGTGTGTGCATGTGGACCACGCGCGTGGGGTCTGCAGGCCCTGGGGGCTGACTCTCCACACACGGGGCTCAGTGGCAGGCACTGCACCAGCCTTCACCTCCATGACAGCCTGGGCACAGGCTGTCACTGTCCTGGAATTTAAAAGCAAGCTGGAGCTTGGAATGACACTGTCATGGTCACAGAGCCGCCGGGGGAGCTGGGATCAGGCTCAGGCGGTTTGAGGCAGAGCTGTGCGGAGGGAAGGGAGTTCTGGGGTAGGGGGTTCCCGGGTAGGGGGTTCCCGGGTAGGGGGTGGGCAGCTTCCAGTTGTGCAGAGCATCACCAGGCATCGGGTCACACTCAGGGACAACAGGATGGGTAAAGCCAGCACCGAGCCCAGGGGCCAGCAGAAGACGGGAAAGGGGAGATAAACTGCTACATCTCTTCATTCCAGGTCAACATTTATCCAGGTTAAAAATGGACAAGAAGAAAGCTTTCACTATGGAGCATTTCTCACATTTGAACTGGAAGCAGGGCTTGAGGAACCCACTGCACACCCACGACCAGCAAGGATGATGTCCACAGGCAGCCAGTCACATGTGCAGTAGCTCTGCCGTCCCCACCCCCGGGGAGTGACCCCAGATTTCCAGCTGCCTTTGGGCAAATGGCCCAGGTGTTTCCCCAGAAGCCTTAGAAGCATCTCACAGTCCCATGGCCAGTGCAGGGGAAACTCTTCCCATTCCGAGGTCATCTAGTGTCCCTCTGTCACATGCTTGGACCCAGAGGCTTTGTAACAGCAAGGCCTGACTTTTCATCACAAGCCCTTGGTGGGCGGAGCGGGAAGGGAGAGGGATGTGGGCTCTATCCCCGAGTTCACCCATTTCCGGAACGATGAGCAGGCGCCCTGTCACCCTCTTGGGGGACAACATGGCTTTCTTAGCTTAGCTATGAGATCATGGGTTTAATGCATCTGATGTGCCTCAATCTCAATCTAACGGTGGCATTTTTACGCCCACGTTGCTTAATCATTGACTCATGGAAACAGCGTCAAGCTGTGTCCTTTTGAGTGTTTTGCTTTTTTAAAAAAAGAATAATAATCCCTATTACTCCCTTACAAGGCAATTTGGGGTCTGTCCAAAGTCACCCCCCTGTGAGGACCCCCAGGACACAATTCCCGAATTTCCCTCCATTTTCTCTGATGGAATCTCTGGACAGTGTCCCTCAGAGGTGTCGGATCCCCTGTCCTCTTTCTCATGGGACCTTTGAGGGAACACAGCAGTCACCACATTCCCAAGGGCCGAGCACGGGGACATCCTGCCCTGTTCCTTGTAGGACGCAGCAAGTAGCCTAGGAGCCTAGGCAGCAGGCCTAGGCGGGCTCCAGGCCAGGCTGACGGACCCCCAAGTGAGGCCAAACCTGCATGCTGGAGGCAGCGTGTACCGAGTGCCAAGGGAATTGCCAGGCGACTGTAGACATCGTTCGTGCCGGGGCAGTTTCCCAGCTCAGCGCTGCTCCAGTTCCCCAACGGTGCTGCCCGTTCGCCCAGAGCCGGGCATCCAGACACACATGCTCTGGGAGGATAACACCACCTGGCCGGGTGGAAATCCTTCATCGGCCTCTTGTCACCACAGAGACAGGAGATGCCTCCCGGGCACAGCAGAGCGCCTCAAAGTCTTCCCCTGAAGGGCAGGTGTCTCAGTCACCCTCCTCCTTGCTGAGATCCAACACCCTGCCACAGCTTGAAGAAGGAGAGGCTTACTTTGGCTAGTGCTTTAGAAATGTCAGTCCGCGCATGGCCGGCTGGCTCCAAGGCAAGAAAGCGCGGCAGAGGGGCCTGGTGGGGAGAGCTGCTCCCGGCATGGGGGGCAGGAAGCAGAGAGTTAGGGGAGGAGGTGGGGTGGGAGATGAGTTCTTCCAGGCCACGCCCTCAGTGCCCCTCCTCTTCCCGCCAGAGTCCATCTCTTCATAGCAGGCCAGCTATGATGGCCCACGGTCCATGCGTCCTCCGCGAGCCCCACCGGTGAGTGCAGGAGGCTCTTGGGAGCCGCCCGGATCTAAACCTCTGCCACAGGCCTTTGCCCACCAGAGATGACAGGCTGCGTTTGCTGCAAGGCCCTCCCACTAGGCGTCCCATTCTGCGGCCTTCTAGCTGGGGCTGAAGGGTCCCGATCGCTGCCCGGACTCTCATTTAGGGAGCAGAGCTCTCGGCTTCCACCCAGCCCTGCTTCCTCTTTTCGTTGACTTTCTGTTAAAAAAAAAAAAATCAACCCACCCCGGGTGAGTTTGCCACGGTGTGCCCAGCTCTGGGACTTCTGGGCGGTGTCCTTCCAGGTTTCGCACGCCCACCGGACCAGCATCCCAAGGGTCCCTTGGCCCTGTGCAGTGTGGGAAGTGTGTCAGGAAGATGCGCATGCGCAGCCGCAGTGCGCGTCCTTTCCGCAGGGAGGAGGAAAAGCGAGATTCGCCTTCACCAGCAGCTCAGAGTCTCAGAGTCTAATAAAGCAAAGTTCACAAAGGGAGCGCGAGTGTGCTGCGTTTAGAATTCCACGGCGCGGGCGAGCAAAGCTTTTCAGAGACCACTCGCCAAAAACTAGCTTTGTTACACAAAACAGAGTAAGTCAGTGTTCAGTACAGGTAGCACATTGCTTAAAAATAACAAAACGAAACAAAACAAAGCCCTGTCCGCACTGTGCAGCCACGGAAACAAACAACCGTGGATCCCTCTCTTCTGGCCCACGTGTCACCGAGTCATGGTAATTTACCCATGATCCTGAAGCTCTGGGACCACGACAAGAGGAGTCCACGGCTGCTGGGTGACTCTCTCCTCCAGCCACTGGTGGATCACAGCACGCGGGAAAGTCCGATGGGCCCCTGCCCTATGTACCTGGTGAGCACCCATCTCCCAGGGGGTGTCCCTGGAGAAACAGACTCTGTAGATGTAAGATTACCGCTTTCGTTTGTTTGTTTGACACAGGGTCTTACTATGCAGTTCAGGCTCACCCTGAATTCACTGTAGCCCAGACTGGCCTCGAACTCGTAGAGATCCTCCTGCCTCAGCCTCCGGAGTGCTGAGATTACAGGTGTGTGCCACCACACCCAGTTAGATTGCTGGTTCTTAAGTGTAATGTATTTCATTTTGTACCTGAGTCCTTGTTCTCTAACATGCACCGTCTTTGTACAAAATTGCTTTGTGTTACTGTGGTGTGTATGTACCCCCACCACACACATTGTGTTGGTTTCTATGTAGTTGTGCCCCAAAGCTTCGTGCACTCATGGTGAGGCTTGGAGGAGGGGACTGGATCCTGGAGGCATGGTACTCATCTCGAATGAGCTGAGTGGGAGTTGGCAGGTGGATGTGGTTGCAGGATATTGGTCACTGGGACATGGCCTGACAGAGTCTCTCTGTCCCCACTGCCCCTAGATCTCTCCTTGCTTCCCACCACCATGCTGTGAGTGGATTCCCCTCTGCCATTCTTCGCTCCTTGGAGCCAGCTCACTATGGACTAAAACCTCTATGGATCACTGTGGATCGTGAGCTGGAACAAACTTCTCCTTTTTAGAGCTGTGGGTGTCAAGCATTGTGTTCCAGTGCTTAGAAAGTAACTAAGTAACTAAGACACACACACACACACACACACACACACACACACACAGAGTATTTTCATGGTAACAAGGCCAACAACAATGTCAAGACTACCAATGTAACTGCCGAAGAGTTTTAAGATCGCTTTGCCCCTTTTGGTCAGTGAATGTATAAATCACACCTCATGGGGCTCTGCAGTGTTTTCAAGTCGACTGATAAATAGCTCACAGTGAGGCACAGGCTGAGAAATCAGATTCCTCCCTGACCCCAACTCTTGCTCTCCGATTAAAGACAACTCTTCTGCCAGTGTTAAGTGGTACTCTGCCACACTGGCAGAGTAACCCAAGGAACCATGTGCATGCCTGCACGTGTGTATTCGCACACGATAATCTGCGTTGACAGCCCCTGCTTAGTGACAGGTGGCCACTCTGCACACTCGGGTCTCTCCTTTCCAACCTATGTCCTGTGACCTTGCCAGAGCCAGACAGAGGGAGTGCCATTGTTTTTATAGCCACACAGAATAGTCAAGGTCGTTCCATATTCATTTGTCCCCAGCTGGCAGATGTGGAAGAGGTCTCTAGTGTCACTGTCAAAGTCGTCTTCAGAGTGGCCTTTTACACCTCCATCAGTTTGGTGAGATAGCACCAAATTTCCCTCCCCATGGATTATCACATTATTTTTCACTCTGTGTTAGTTTCCTATGGCTGCCATAACCAAGTACAGGAAACTAAGTGGCCTAAGGCCACAGGAATTTGTCACCTCATTTGTCAAGGCAAAAAGTCCAAGATCAGGGTACGGACAGTCCAGGTCACCCAAGCCCAGCAGGGAGAGTTCTTCTTGCCTCTCCTGACTTCTGGCTGCTGGAGATCCTTGAAATTCCTCCACCTACAGACCAGTCCTTGTCTCCTTTGTCCTGGGGCCGCTGTCTCCCTGTGGACCTTCCGTTTCTTAACAGGATGCCAGTCACACGGAATTGGGTCACCCTGAAGACTCTCCTGCACTTGACTACGAAGACTCCCTTTCCAGTGGGGTCACTCACAGTCACAGGGACCGGCGGCACATCATCACAGTCATGCACAGAATGCTTAGCATTTCCGTCTTCTTTTAGCCTGCATTCTGCTGGAGAGAAAAAGAAAGATGGGAACAAGTGAGTGGAAGTACCACGCAGTGCCCAGCGGATGGGTCTCTGCTGCTCTGACAAAGTGCTGCCCAGCTGGTAACCTACACTAACTTGTTTGCTCTCTCACAGCACCGGAGGTCAGACAACTGCCTTAGGTCTCACTGGGCCAAGTGAAGCGGTCAGTGGGGCTCACTGGGGAGGCTCTGGAGGAGGAGTTATGTCCTCCACCTCTTCAGCTTCTGGTGACCACTGGCAGGCCTTGCCCATGGTGGGTTGATGCAGAGAGTGGACGGTCAACTTGACTGGCTTTGGGATCCACCTAGGGGCGAGTGGAGCATACTTCAGGGTATGTCCGGGCAGGTCATGGAGGCATGGCCTGGAGATCCGTGCCCGGTCCTTCACCCTCTGGCACTGTTCGCCTGCCCAGCTGACAGGAACTAACCTTCGCTTCACCACACCCTTCCTCCGTGATGTTTCTTCTATGGAGCCAGCCAGCCACAGACTGACCCTTCCAGAGCCGTAAGCCAAACAAACCTCTCC
>PVJX010025247.1:0-27168 GCA_004027295.1 Dolichotis patagonum | reverse complement strand
ATTTTCCAGCCCTGTGGGAGGCTGCAGTTTGAAAAAGCTTTGTAAAGGGTCTCAAATTCACACAGGATGGTCTGGAAGTTCCGCTCCAGGACCTCGACATCATGTTTCTGTGCGTCCCGCGGGAAGTATGGTGTGGTGGGGAGGTCGGGCAGGAAGAAGACCTCCGGCTTCTGGATGGAAGGCCGGCTGTTGAGGTAGCGGCCCTGCTCACGGATGCCCTTGTGGATACGGCCCATGCCAGACCACGAGTAGCGCTTGGCATACTCCTGCAGGTTGTGGTAGAGTTTCTGGTTGAGGCCCTCGCTGTGAGTGCAGCGCACGCACTCAGGGGACTGGCAGTACACATACCCGTTCTGCAGCCCATTGGCGTCTGCGCCCTGCATGAGCGAGTTCACAGAGACATAGGGCCGTGGCTGCTCTCTGCCCACGTGGTAGCAGTACCACACAAACAGGACCAGTAGGCAGACCACAGTGACCACGGCACTGGTGTCACAATCCCGCACGGACTGGATGCCACTGGCGATGCAGTCCCTCAAGCCGTCCAGGGACCAGCTCCAGGCCATTAGCCACTCAAGCGACATCTTGTGGGGCTTGTTACTGAGGGTAGGAAGGCAGGTCAGACAGTCAGTCCTCTGGGGTCCCACAGGTATCCACACCATGCACGCTAGCGCAGGGGATAAGGGGTGGCCACAGCAGGGGGAGGCATGGCTGCCACTGTTCCTCGTGTCCTGCCACTGGTGCCATGGATGGACGATAAGGCCCGATGGCCGGGCCACCAGTTCACTCCACTCTGCAAAAGTCAGTATAGTAGGGAAGAAGCAGCTGGCTGATATCTCATTAGCAAGTGGGCTTGCTCATTGTGAAAGGACGTTTTAGAAGTCTCAACCTGGAAAAAGAAGACACGCCATAAATATTATGCCCTCAACAGACACACAAGGTCTCATTTCAGAAGGCTCTTAGTATGGGGTGCTCTTTGCAATCTTGTATTCCCTCACAGTTTTAAAACTATCCCATTTCCCAAGAGGCCAGTAGCATGTCATCTGCATTAGGACTGTTGCTCACTTCAGCAGCCTCACCAACACCCTGCCGTCCACAGGAGGTGCTATTATCTCCATTTTCCAGATGACAAAAATGAGGCCGAGACTACATAATGTACTCAAGTCACACAGCCAGGGACAAAAACCTCACCTGTCTTCAAATTTTGTATCTATGTACTTTGCTGCACTGTTTTACATGCTTATTCTCCTTTCATTGTATCTTTTATCAAGAAGAAAGCTGGATTCAAGAGCACCTTAAAAATGGCAGAGTCTTTAAAATTCCATGCTCTCTACTTCATTTTTTATTCTCAAACACCTCATTCTTACCTGATCTGGAACGCCTCTAACAAGAGTTAAACTAATACCAAGTTAGAACAGGAAGTGGGTACTTTGGGGTCAAAACCATGGCAGACACAGGGCTTTTTCTGCCATCCAGCTGGAGACTGCCTGCTGGCCTCACCCATAGGGCTACAAGAATTAAACGACGGAAGAAGTCCTTCCAGGTTTGACTTGGTTTCCCACATGCAGAAGTCCTTCTGCCTGCCATTTTGCCACAGATCAAGGCCAGCAACTGGCACCTCAATTACTCTGATAACTAAAAAGGCAGATCAGAGCCCGCAGTCAGGGCCGAGAATCCAGCCACGTTTCCCAGCATCTCTGACACCTGTTGTCCATCTCGGTTGTTCCAACTCAGTGGGAAGAGCGAGCCCTATGTTCCACTACGAGTTTATACATTTGGTCTGTGCTGCAGGGGCGCAACTGTGAACCCTGATTTTTTTACTCTCCTTTCTCCTCTGCCAGGAATATGAGGGCAATTAAGCAAATGGGAAAACTGTACCCTCTCCTTTCCTGGGTACTAATCTGGCCTGGAAATTGCTTGCAGCGTAGAAGAAAAGTCATGCATCCAAACTGGAGGAGGCTGGACAAAGGATTAAGGCCAATCATGGGCAGGTCACTTCCCTTCTCTGAGTCTCAGTTCTTCATATGTCAAATAGCGTTAACATCCATCTCACTGGCTGAAGATGGAAAGTGATGGCTGGAAAGCACTTATGATCATGTGCAATGAACACCCAGGGCATGCTGGTCACTGCCAGAACCTGTGGCACTGCACATCAGCCAGCAAACCGAAGTGGGTGGAGAAAGCAAGGTGTCTCAAGACACTGATCCCGACAGCTCAGGATAAGTCCTGAACAGTCTCAATGCCACACATTTGAAGTGATTTTTCTGTCTCCAGACTTGCTAAGCTAAAAACAAAAGGGAAAACTTCGGTGCTCATTAACTGCCTACCGATTTTTTCCCAGTTTTGGTTGAATACAGAATCACTTGACTATAATGTTTAGTAGTCAAAAACACACATGCTGAATATTCATGGGGATTTTTATGTTTCTAGGAAAAATACCAGAGCGAGGTTAGAAGCTACTTCTCAAATGCACATGAAAGAGAGGCTGGGCCCTGCCGGATATTAACTGCCTCTTTCTTCTCCTTTGTTTGCTCCTACTTTTATTATAAACTGGCAGCTGTTTCCTCTTTAGGAAAAGGGAGGAAAATCCAGATGAAAGGTGTGTTGTCTGGCGCCATCTTCCAAACAGAATTCAAGATTCCTGAAATTCAGTGTGAAACTCTCATCAGTGTGATAACAAGCACTTTTAGGAAAGGAATTTCCCCATCACTGAGCTAAGCCCTTAAGTGGAACTCTTAAACTCTATGTCTCTGGAGTAAGATTTTTTTTCTTAGATATTGTAGAGTGCAATGGTGGTAATTTTACAAGCACCTGTTAGGTGTTGGTTCCCATCAACCTTGCTAATCACTCAAGTTCAAGTCCATCAAAATGTAGACAAAGAAAACCAAGCAGATGATGAGAGTTCTCCAGCCCTTGCCTGCCTCCTTCTCAGGGAAGACCGTTCTGTACAAAGCCAGCCACGGGCCCTCCTAAAGGCTAGGCCTAAACTACAGACTGAGATCCTAATGCTCTGAACCCAGTTTCAGACCCTCCTCACAAGAACAAGAACAAGACTGAAAGCTCAAGTTCAGACTTTTCATACCACCCAGGCACTTTTAGCCAAAGCGGCCAGCAACCCCTGGCCTCAGAGGTGCAGTTACAAGTTCACAGCTGATCTGTGGCAATGATCTGTGGCAATGAAAGAAACCCTTAGGTTGGTAGTGACTGGTTATTTATTAAGCACTGATTCCAACAACCCTCAAGCACTCCCTGTGACAATCTCCCACCCACCAAGTTCTTTATCTCAGGGGCCACGGCAACTTCCAGTCTTCTTCACACATTTACTTATTTTTATGTTTCAATTTGGTCCCCTTCAGGGATGGGGACATCGTGCTGCGCTGTGCTTTAATAACATGGAAAGTCGGCTCTTAAAGGTCAGTTGGCTCTGGGGAGTAAGAGTCCAAATCCAAGTCCAATCCAATGTAACTTCGGAACCATGAACATCTGGGAAGACTGCCTCAACCTGACCCAGTTAACAGTGTTCCGATGACCAGCCCAGAAGGCTGTTCAGCGCTAAAGAGCTCTGGTCACCCTCAGGGTGAGGCCAAGTCTCTGGATTCCCCCCCCTCCTCCCCGAAGGGGCAGGAAGCCCCAAAAGTTGCCCAGAGGCCAGCCTTTCCCCTGTAGGGCTCACCTTCCCCAGCCTAAGCGAGCGATCTCGGCACCCACCAGCTCTCGAGTGGGAAAGAGGGCAGGGCAGAGGATAGGTTAATGGAGACACAACTGGTGACTACCAGGAGGCCAGGGGTTTAGGGGGACTGGACAATGGGAAGGTGAGTGTTGATAGGAAAAGTGAGCGATCAGCTAAGGATGAGGGAAGAAGGTGTATGGCGCGTGATAAGTCGTGGGACGGGGGAGGTGGGTCACCAATGGGAAATATGGCAAGTGGGTGACGCTGAGGGCGGCAGAGTGAGGGGAGTTCCAGGGGAAGAGATGTCGTGGGGGAGGGGACTGCAACCAGGGAGAGAGGAGAAGGAGGAAAGGATGGAGGCGAGGAGGAAGTGAAAAGAGGTGGAAGAGGAGGAGGAGGAGGAGGAAGAAAAGGAAGAGGAGGAGGAGGAGGAAGAAAAGAAGGAAGAGGAGGAGGAAGAGGAGGAGGAGGTGGTGGTGGCGGCTGGTGATGCCTGGCACCGGCCGCGATACACACGGCGGGGGCGCTAGGCACGTAGCGGGTGCTCGGCCCTCAGCCCCTCGCCGGGCCGGGATGCGGACGCAAGCGTCTTGAGCACCCTCCGCGGGCCGCGGCCGCCGGCCCCCAGCTCAGCCCCGTCCCTCCCGCCAGCCCGGCACCCCCAAGAGACGCCGCTCACCTGCGCCTGGGCGCGCAGGCGACTATGAGGACCCGGGCGACGCCGCCGCCCGAGGGCGCGGACGCGCGGACGCCCCCTGCCCGAGCTGCGGAGCCACCGCCCGGCCGCCGCCTGGCCCGCGCCACCGCTGCCTGACGGAGCCGAGCCGCGCCGAACCGGTGCCCGCCGGTGCCGACGCCGCGCTGCGCTCCGCGGAGCCGCGGGAACCACAACTCCCACAATGCCGCGCGCGGGCCCGGCGGGGGCGGGGCGGCGGCAGGCGGGGCCGGGACCCCCACCCCGCACCTGCGCTCGGCACGCGGGAGACTCGGCTGCGCTCTCCTGCGGGAGGCTCTAGGGTTGCGCGTGCACCACTCCTCGCAGACCCGGACGCGCGGGCGGCGCCCTGTCCCTCATCCTCGGGTCCCGCGCGCAGCTGCCTTCGCCCCCCGGGTCTCCCTCCCTGTGCCTCTCCACTCCTGCACTTCCTCCTTTTTGCTGTCTTTCAGTTTCCTCTTTGCTTTATTGATTGATCCAACCAACACACACTTCTAAGGCACTCAAAATGAAGTCGCAAATCAAACAGGGTCCTCAGGCTCACGGAAAAGTAATATGTTCTTGTGACCCGTGTGCCTGGCTCCTGGCTGCGCTCCGAGTGAGTGTGGCCTCTGCCCACTGGGAGTCCCAGTGTCGCTCTGAGGACACAGGCTTCGCCTGTCACGGCAGGTCAACATCTGGTCACCGGCTGGGGCCGAGCTGAGTGGTAGGAAGGAAGGAAAAATGCAGGGAAGGATACCTGTATTAATAGGAGACCTGAGGCGGTGGGGATGGGGCTCTGGAGAGGCCGTGGGAGACAGGAGTTGACTGGCTCTGGGGTGTGTTAGGGACTCCAAGGGAACAGTGCATGGGTGGGTTCTGGGAGCATGGAGTGGGATGGCCTGCCTACCACCCATCTGTTTCAATCCTGGAACCTACTGTTTCCATGCTCTAGAATTCATCTTTGTTGTGGCCTGGAAACCTCCTCATTTGGGTCCAGGATCCACCTTTTTAACCTGGTACCTGAATCCACCTGGTGCTTGGTGTAAAAACTCCCCTCTGTTGTGGTACCCTAGAATCCACCTGTAGAGGTCTTAGAGCCTGCCGTCCCTGCCTCAAACTCGCATCATCTCTAGCACCTCTCCCCTTTCACAGCTCCACAGGCAGAACAACAGTTTTTCTCTTTCATTCTACTAAAAGAAAGCAACGCATACATTGGGAAACCATAAAAGGCACCCAGTTTGCTCAAAGTGCTTGAGCACAGGCACAGGACCTACAAAGGCTTGAACAGGACCTCTTCCTTGGCTGGCTGCCCACAGTAGACAAGCTTTGGTAGGTTGGAGAAGGCAGGAAGACATTTGTCCTGCTTCACATTTGGAAAGTTGCTCAAAGTTAGCCTGCTCTGAAGGTACTTATTCTTTCAGTTATAGCACCACCATGGCAGACTAGAAAAAGAAAGCTATTTTTCAGAGGGTTGTAAGTGTGGGTTCCATTCCTGGACCGTACCATCTGTAGTACATTATGAATTAATGTTGTTTGTAAATCCTGTCATTATCTGTGACCAGTGCAATGACATTGCTCTGTATTTGTTAGGACTATGTATTTGTTCAGAGGCCATATTATACATACAGTTTTGCTAACCCTGCTAGCCATTTCACTTTTTAAATTTGCTGGGAGTCTTGAAAATGAAAATGACCCAGGCCACTGTCAAGCTCGGGTGACCTTAGGAGGTGAGTTCTGCCAGAAAAGGGTAGCCAGGTCTTGCAGAGGGAATTCTGGGTGTCACTGTGCTAATGGAGAAGCTGAGATGAGGACCAAATCCTCTAAATTGCCTGCTTTCAGCTTGGCTGCCACCTGCAGCTCCCTCCCCTCGCTGTCTTGTTGGGCACTCATTCCAACCCACTGTGACACTGCACAGCCTATCATTACAGCATCTCTGACACTCTCGAGGCCACCCAACTGCCAGCACTTGCTCACTGACTCTCAGAGACCGACAGCAAGAGCATGCCTTGCTCCATCAAAGTTGCAGCAAGCAGGAAGACCACGTGTAAGCTGGAGAAAAGGCTCCACCGGTGCATTCAATGCACTGGTACGGACACTACACACAGCAGTTCGGTATTTGTTAACACAACAAAAATGTGAACACAGTAAGAAGCAAGAGTTTCATTGCTTTCGTTCTATGTGTTAATGTAGAGAAGTTCTAGGGCAGGTAGAGGAAGAATTTGATAGGCTAGAATGCTGTGATGGTATTAGAAGGATGGAAAGAAGCCAGGCATTGTGGTACATGCCTATTGTTCCAGAGCACAGGAAGCTGAGGTAGGAGGACAGTGAGTTTAAGACAAGTCGGAGTGAGACCTTATCTAAAAAAGGGGGGGGAGCTCTAAATTATGAAGCAGAAGAAGCAGATTTACATGTTTAGTTGTGGTATGATCTCACCTGCCTAACGCACACACACATACGCACACTTGGCTGTGGACATATGTTTATTTGACAACAGGGTGGGAAAGCATGAGGGAATACACTGCTGGCTTCTTTTACTTAAGCTCAAAATGTTTACATGTTTACAAATGCAAAAAGCATTCCACAGAAGAAGTACTTCAGATCCATAGAGTTCTAACCTCTGGGAAGGCCTAGAATGAAAAAGAATTAGGGATGGTGGGCAAAGGAACCTCCTGCATTTTCTGTAGTGTTTCCCCTTAATATTTTCAGAAGCGTAGGTCCCCAGAACAGGCAAGAAAGTCCTAGGATTACCTGCTCCCCTGGTCCTTTGACCACTTGGTCCTCTGTTCTTTTTTAAAATTACTTTTGAATTTTAAAAATAAATAAATATTTATTATTTTCTTTGTTCTTAAAATAGTCATTATAATGAATTTCTTATTCATCTTTCCAGGTGCATGCTATGCATTTGCAAATATACAGAAATAGTTCCCCCCCCTTTTTTTTTTTTTGCTTCTCTAATTTATCGTGCAGAATTGGCAATCAAAACAAGTTACCATAAGGGACTGGTTAAATATAAATACCTACAGGATAACCTGTTATGCAGCTACTTATAATCATAGTTTTATGATATAAAATAGTTTTATGATATAAAAACATTTTTATCAGTTGAAAAATTATATTATGGTTTATATCTGCATGCCCCCTCAAAGTCTTCTGTGATCATAGGTGGGGATTTGGGAGGTGCTTGGATCATCGGGGTGTGATAGTCATCAGTGGATTAAGCTACTAATATGTTTATAGTTAAATATGATCTTGGGAGGTGAAGCTCGATTGGAGGAGGTGGATCGTGGGGGGCGTGGCCTGGAAGGGTGTATCTCCTTCCTTTCTCTCTAGACCTTTTCCTGCTTACCACTGCTGCCACCACACCAGGAGCTGTTTCTCTTCTGTCCTGCCCCAAACCATACTGTCCTGCCTTGGAGCCAGCCAACTATAGACTGAAATATCTACAAACTGTGAACCAAAATAAACCATTCCTCCTTAGAGCTGTGGGCGTCTGATACTGTGTCTTAGTGACAAGAAAGAAAGACAAAGTAGACAACATATCTATTTATTGAATACAGTTTTAGTTAACATTTTTTACAGTGCTGGAGATTTCCAGTTAAATCTTCTTTCCTTTCTTTCTTGCTTTCTTCTCTCCTGTACATGTTCATAATTCATAATAGTGATGTTTCTTCTGGGGAACTGGTACACCCATGTAACATACCTTGGTCATTTTCAATCCCTTCACCCCTCTCTCTCTTTCCTCCTCATCCCTAATCTTCTACCCCAGCTCCAAGTGTCTCCCTTGTAGTTTCCTATCACTTCTCATTTGTTTATTTATTTACTTATATTATAGGTTTCTCATATAAGATAAAATGTGATATTTTGCTTTCTGAATTTAGCTTATTTTGCTTATGATTTCACCTTTTTAAAAGGAGTATTCCTGTTATTTTTGATATTAAAATGGATTTTTTAAATAAAAGAAAAATTTAAATAACATTAAAAATTATTTTCCAAGAGTGAAGAATTGGTCAACACTAGATCTCCTCACAGAATCCATCACATTAACAAATTAAAGGAATGTGACTACATTGTCATCCTAATAGACAAAGCAGTTGATAAAAGTCAAACATTACTTCGTGATTAAAATGCCTAGCAAACTGGGATTGTAAGGAGCTTTTAAAATTTGATTAGAAGTATCTGTCACAATTTAACATATGACATATTAATATTTCTCAGGGGCATAGACACAAAATCCTTAACAAAATATTAGTAAATTAAATCCAGCAAGGTTAGAAAGGATGACACATCTGTATAAGGGAGAATTTGACTTGTTTCTGGCCCAGTTCCTGGGAAGTAACCTTTAAAACCTTGGAATTTCCTGACTGATGCGAGTTTCTTTATTTTTACTATTATTATTTTTTTCTTTTTCTGGTACAGTTCAGGGCCTCACTCACGCTAGGCAAGTGCTCTACCACTGAGCTACATCCTCACCCCGAGAGTGTCTTCATTATTTGAGGTGGGCCCCTCAATCCCCACCCGAGAATTTGTGCTAATGAGATGACTCAAGAGGCTCCTAGTTAATTTATCCTAATGGGATGATTCCAGATGGCAGTTGGCTGCTCCAGAGGGACCAACTGTTTGATTAGAGGGTTGGGACTTTGAGCTAAATGAGATAAGTTGTATCTCCAGGGAAAGGAGGGGCTAGATTATGAAGTCAGCCACATGGTCAGTGATTCAATCCTAGCTGCATAATAAAGCATCAGTAAAAACTCTAGATCCTGAGGCTTGGGAGAAATCTCATGTTCTGGGCCCTCCCAAACCTTGTGCTGTGTCTCTTCTTTTGCCTGTTGGTGATTTGTGTCCTTTGAGAAGATTGTAATTAGAAATATAATGCTTTTTTTTTTTTTTTAGTTTGGTGAGTCATTTTATTGAGTGAGTAGACCTGAGGGAGTCTCTTGAAACCCTCAAGTTTATAGCCAGCTGGTATGGCCTTGGGGACCCCCAAACTTGTGGCTGGTGTTTGAAGTGAGCACAGTCTTATAGAAGAATACACCCTCAGGCTTGATAGTCTGGTGTTCAATTCAATGTCATATCACCAAACTGGGTTATCCCATGAATGCAAAGCTGGTTCAACATTCGAAAATTAGTCGCATCATTCATCTTCTTGAGAGAAGTGTTTAAATACCCTATGATCATCTTAAATGTGCAGAAAAAGAGTTCGATAAAATTTAACATCCTTTCATAATTAAGAACACTCAGTAAACTAGGAATGGAACTATGTCAGCTTGAAAAGAACTGTGATAAAAATTATGAATGCTCCTGAAAGTGTAGTAAAAGTACTATTTTGCAAAACTTTTGTTCCACTTTGTCTTTGTGCAGGTGTGAGCTTGTGTGTGAATTCCACTAGGTGCAATTGTGATCATAGTGGTAGTCAGGTAAGTTTGAAAGCCTTTGCCGTGGAGAGGTTCTCAGCGTGGGATATTATGTGCAAAAATGTTCACTGCAATAGTTTGTGGAAAATTGGGGGCAGCAAACATTCATCCAGAGCAAAATGCACATATAAACTCATATTAAAAATATGAGTTAAAGTGCTCAAGGTACAGCTAAATGCGTCCACACGGCTAAAGCTTTGAAGTATAATGTTTCACCAGAAAAGCAAATTGCAGAGGAGAATGTGCAGCATTTTATACATATGAGTTTTCTCTGCAGGAGAAAATGTATATACATTAATATGTGTTAATAGAAAAATGTTTGCATGGGGTTGAGTAATACAAATTCAGTGCAGTGGTTCTTTTTGAAAAAGAAGGGAAGCAGAGAGGGAAACAGGACTTGAGAAGGAAGGAAAAGGAGCTTCGTTAATTGTAATATTTTATTCTTTAACAGTACTAAAGCGGCTAAGTTTATGCTAGCATCACCTCTCAATGCAATAGCTTAAATCAGGGATTGGAAAACTGTAGCTTGGAAAACGAATCTGGCTTGCCACTTTTTTGTTAATAGTGTTTTATTAGAATATAGATGCACCTATTAATGTACATGTTGTGTATATCTGCTTTTAAGGTGTAATGACAGAAAAGTGGCTATGGAGATGATGGGGGAAAAAACCAAAGCAATAAAGCAGAATGTTGAGATTTGGTAAAGTTGGCTGGTAAGTTTATGTACATAAATGTCCTGTTTTCTCTCTGCATGGGTGAAATATACAGTTGTAAATTATAAGCTGGCCTTTTGACTAGGTAACGTTAACTTTGTTTTTGAAAGTTTGTGTTGTGCATTTCTAATACAACTTGGATTGTTTGGAGGTACACAAGAGCCTCTGTTTCAAGTGTGTCTCAACTTTGAGGTCCAGTGAGATGGTGAGAATGAGGGACAGAGAAAGTGGCAGGACAGATGCCTGTTCAGATTTCCCAGTTGTTTTTCTGTGAGTACCTCATCCCTTCCTCAATTCACACATTGCCCTGCATGTGGAGGCAAAAAGATCCCAAGACTAAAATAAGTTAACAAGCTGCTGCCCTAGGCTGTCCTAAACAGAAACTGGGAAGCTTTGCTTTAGGAGATAACAAGATAAACTGGAGTCGGAAATTCTAGAGGTAAGTTTGTATACCCCTGTCCAAATGTGTTTATCATGTTGGAGGATACAGTTTGGCTGGTGGCATAGACAAATGAGTAATTCTTTTTTTAATTTTAAAAACAAAAATGATAAAAATACAGAATTTTAAAAAATAATAGGAAATTAATACTAGTTAATATATTATATATTGTTACCTTGAAAGTAGTTGTTCAGATAGATGCATAAGTAATTCTATCTGTCCAGAAAACAGAGTCACAGGCAGGTGTTACAAAGTGATGAATGTGTTCTGAGAACAAATCTAAATCACCTTGAGCAGATCCAATAAAGTGCTACTAACACCTATTGGGGTTTGAACGGACGATGAACTTCCTGCTCACAGTGCAAATAGGTAGAGGCAGACAGCAGTCCACTGCTTGTGAAGCCGGGGGAGGAAAAATGCACTAGAGCAAGTGAATTAGAACCTCTTCCCCAAGCTCACTGGAGTTTCTGCCTGCTGTCATCAGGTCATCCTGCTCTTGTTTCACCTCATCACTCCAATCATCCCTCGTTCTGGGAAGGCACTGAGAAAACTATGGCTCAGTGCTCTGTGCTTCCAGCTTAGACCTAGGTGTCACAATGTTCCAAGGTGGTGAGACCCGTGAGAGGTGAAGCCTAGTGCCAGGTGATTAGGTGGCTGGAGTGTGGGCCTCAGGAAGGACTAATGTCATTGTCAAAGAGCCCTTGCTAATTCCTATGAGAGCAGGGTGTTGTAGAAAGAGCAAGGCTGGGCTGGGCTGGTGGTAGACACCTGTAATCTCAGCACTTGGGAAGCTAAAGCAGGAGGCTTGCCATGAGTTTGAGACCAACCTGGGCTCCATAATGAATTAAGGCCAGCTTGGATTGTACAGTGAGACTCTGTCTCAAAACACAGACAACTCCCTCCCACCAAAAAAAAGAAAAAGAGCAAAGCTGGCCCTTGTATCTTTCTGCTATTTGTCTTGCTATGTGACCCCTCCCTCTTGCATATGTCCTGGCTATAATGCCATGGTGTGACACAGGCAAGAAGACCCTTCCCAGAAGCCAAACTGATGGTGCTGCCAAAGTCAAGACTTTCAGCTTTCACAACTGGGGACTAAGTAAACTTCCCTTCTTTGCAAAGTCTCTAGCTTCAGGTATTTTGTTATAACAACAGAAAACTGATAACATTAAGCATAGGAAGTAGGTATGAGAGCCTCTGTATCTCCCAGATGGAAAAGCAGAGATGGTTCCAATAAAATCTTATGGGAGTCAGCCCTATACAAAACTTGGAATTGAACTCAGCACCTAAATGAACTAGATCTTGCTTTGACGACATGCTTCATTCCCTATATCCATGAGCCTATTTCGGTGGTAATAGGCTATGACCAGTTATAGACTAACGTTTTTGCACTCAGTTGGGGGTGATATCAGAATTATTTAACAACCAGTACACCATAATGTCAGCCATCAGGATGGTCACGGGCTGCAAAAACAGGCATGACTGTATCAGTTCAGACAGATCCACACCAGCCTTAGATAAGTGACACAGAAATTTAATGCTGAAGATGTTTCAGCTGTGCTGCGTTTGATCCCGGGAGCAGACATGCACCTTAGTGTTCCCAACCTGCATAGACAAATTTCTTCCCATTCTGATCCCATGTTTTCTCTATTCTGAACAGAAGGGAGTTCGGCATATCAGCTCCTCCTAAACCCCAAGAAACCTACTGGGAAGGCCAATTATTTTTTCATCCACTGATTCAACACACAATTATTGAGTATATACAATGCTAAACCCACTGACTAAATAGTATCCGCCGAACACTGGCAGCCTCTGTGTTAAATGTGGCACAGAGATATATTTAGTGTGGTCTGCACAGCCTGGTGTGTTTTTTTAATATAAACATTTAAAAATTAGGGAACACTACATAAAAATTTCCAGGTTATCTTAAAAATGCAAAATCTGTTCACAATGGGTCAGATTTCTGCAAAATAATAAATTGACTGGTGTGTAGTTTGCTGTATATCCACTCGGTGTCTACTGCCTCCAGGTACCAGTGATGATTGTCACCTGCCACCCTCAGTGTCTCTTGCTGTGTGAGTATGTGAGCATTTATAGCAAGGAAATACTTCCCTGCTTCCATGTCTCTGTCAGAAGTGAGGAAACAAAAGCCAGAGCCAGGGCTGGGTGATTTTTATGAACTTGGCCCCGTCCCCTGTTTATTATACCTGTCATGTTCCATAGACACTTGAGTGTGTAGCTCCCAGAGCACACGGATGCCAAAAAAATTTTTTTTTAAAAAAAAGAATGTCAACCTGGGGAGTTTACAAGAGTGAGGATTAAACTTGACAGTCTTTGAGAATCCCCGCCCAGGCCCTGGTAGCAGGCAGAGTGAAGGAACGCAAAGGCTTGAAAGCACGGACAAGCTTGGAGCATCTGGGGAAGAAGGCAGGGGACTGCGGTGGGGCAGATGTGAGGGAGCAGGGAGGGGGGGAGTGCAGAAACTCGGATTTTGTCCCAAGTGGTGTGGCGTGGATTCCGCTCGGTACCTCCACAGGATCCTTCTCAGGCTTGGCTCCCGGGATCCCGTGTGGGTTAGGGTGGCAGCAAGAGCGGCCGGAAAGAGAGGTGGGTACTGTTCACTTTTACCTATGCTGGTAGCACAGCTCTGACACATAGAAGTGAGGCAATGGCGGGTCCCATTGAGTCTCTTCAAAAAGGCTGAGTACAGGGATTAGGCAATGTTATGATTCATATATGAAGAATCCCTCAGGACGCATGTATTGAGGATTTGATCCCCAGTATGGCAGTGTTCAGAGGTGAGGCCCAGAGAGGTGACTGGACTCTAAGGGCACTAGTGTCATCAACGGATTAATCCACTAAGTTCACTAATGAATGTGTTGTTAGGAGGCGGGGCCCTGGAAGTGAGTGTTTAAAGGATGAGAGGAAGAGTCTTGGAATTTTCCCTGGCACCCTGCTTCCTGGCTGCCATGAGGCGAGCGCTTTCCTCCGTCACACCCTTTTGCTACCATGTGTTCCTGCCTGGGAGCCAGGGAACCATGGACCCCTGAAACCATGAGCCAAAATAATGTTTCCTTCTTTAAGTTATGTATGTTAAGACATTTTTCCTCAGCAATGGAAAGGTGACAAACACAGGCAGGTGTGTGTGTGTGTGTGTGTGTGTGTGTGTGTGTTACTGGAGATCACACTCTACCACTGGGCTGTATCCCCTTGCCTTTATTCACTTTTGTCTGTTTCTTGAGACAGGTCTTGCCAACTTACCCAAGTGGGACTTGAACTTGCATTCCTCTCCCTTCAGCCCTCAAAGTGCTGGCACTACAATCACAAATGGCTCAACGGCAAGATTGAAGGACACATCAGGATGGCCTAGTACCCCACAGCTAGTCATAGAGAAAGTAATACTTGCCGTAATGGGGTAACTGAATGACCCCAATGGAAGGAGTGGCAACCAGAGCCTGGAGAGAGAGGGGGAGAGAGAGATGCTTATAATAGGCTGGGGAAATGTGGGAGGAACCTCTGACTGTTGTTTTCTTTCTTTCTTTCTTTCTTTCTTTCTTTCTTTCTTTCTTTCTTTCTTCCTTCCTTCCTTCCTTCCTTCCTTCCTTCCTTTCTTTCCTTTTACCAGGGGCCAACTCACGACCGCACGCTTGCAAGGTAGGCACTTAGACCACTGAACTAAATCCCCGGCCCCTGATTTTTGTTTTCTTGTCTCCTATCCAGGTTCCCATAGGCTGTCTCTACCTGGAAGCCAATGAAAAGGAGCCCGCTAGTGGTGTTCACATAGTCAGCCTCCTGGGTACTGAGATCAAGAAGGCCAGACAGTAGCCTTTTGAGATTCAAGAGGAAGCTATCAGCTCACCATCCAAGACACAGGACAAATGCATCGTATGCCTGATTGGAATTGTAGGGGCAAGACTACAATGAATAATATTCATTGTCTGCCAACAATGAGTGTTATCCAATTTCTCCAACTTCGGTGCAGAATAACTTCCTGGTTTCAGGAATCTCAGAGGCCAAAGCAAGGGAAAACTTTGCCATCTGGTTTTGGAGATAAATGATTCAAATGCCAATTTGGAACAGCCAAGATGGAACAAGAGGCATCTTTGATTGGTTGGCTGTCCCTCGAGAGATGTCCCTGATCTACTATTACTGGAATCTGCCACTCCTGTACGAAGCTGCCTGGAGATGACTCACCCAGTCTGTGTCCAAACCACTGCTTCTGCAGCACACAGCCCATGCCCCTGTTCTCCTCCCTCTTTCTGCAGCTGCAATCTGAGAGGCATTTGTTATCTCAAGGGAGGACCCCTGGGACCTGGATTCAGCATCCTTGCCTGGCAGCTGCCTTTGAACACTGCAGGTAGCCAGAATTTCTTGGATCCCAAGGAGAAAGAAACAAGCGTGAGACCAGACAGTTTAGGTTATCTTGTTGCCGGTCCCATTCCTAGAGGGAGCAAGGTGAGTCACCTGGATCAATGTTATAAGCTCAGGCCCAGCAAATGAATTTAGGACAGCTCCGTGGAGCTACATGTGCTTTGCATTTCTCATTAATTAATTTGATTTGCATGCACTTGGGAGTTTGCAGAAGACAGAATCAGATGCCTCAGGATTCAGTCCAGTTTTCTTTGTATATTTTTTTGGTGCAAGCTTCTTTTTTGCTGTCTTTTTGTCTGCATTTTTCCCTTGCTTGTACCTGTCTAAGGTGGTGATTTATCAGCCCTGCCAGATTCTATCTCATTGCTTCAGTGGTAGACTAGGAGGGTGGTCAGGTCACGACATGACTGTTATAAACTCAACCTACTGCTTGACACATTTGACCTACCTAGGATTGAAAGGCTGTGTACTCAAAGTTCCTCTGAGCCTTCAGCGGGAGAAGTTGTCATGATTTCTGTCAACCTGAAATGCACTGTTCAGAATTTTTGCCTTTACAAACTTTTACTCCACTTGGTGAAGGAAAGCAAAGAACACTGGGCTCAGGTATAGGTTTGGGTCCTGTACGCAGTTGTACCCATCGCTGGCTATGTGGCCTTGGCCATGTATTACTTAAACTTTCTGGGCCTCCATTGTCCATCTGTCATAATGGGATTTTGCTAGCCTCAGAGTATTGTAGTAAATACAAATCACTAACACACATTGGAGTTTAAGGAAGGTCAAACATTTTAGTGTCCTGTATTGTCAGCTTCCTTATGCTTCAGAGCACGTATTTTAACTTTTTTGGTGCAAGATGCTCACTCAAGGTTCTTACCCCAGAAACCACTGCAGTTTGCATGAACATAAACTTCATCATTTTTTATGGATCTCATGCAGCTATCACCCAGTCCTCCTCAATCTTTATGCCACACTGAGTCATAGAAAGAATGTCATGCTGGCAGTGCCATGTTGATTTGGGAAGGTGTAGATTCAGGGCCATGAATTAGAAGAACAGGTTTGGGATTGTGGAATATGAGAGTTTAGGAGAGTCTGGGGTTCATTAGGGGCTGAGAAACACTGTGGAACCGCTGGGACACCCAGGAAATGAAAACTAAGCCTCCCTAGTGGGACCAGGTAGGGAATGTAGGAGGACTTCACTAGGAACCTGGGAGGTCCTCAGTACATATGGGAGAATGGATGGATTTGGAAGAATGGGATTGGCCTGCGTGAATGGAGAAGCCAGTGGTGGCTTTAGCAGGATTAAGCTCCTGCCCACATACCCTTTATCAGAGGAAACCTCCTTGACCTTACAGACAGGTACCAATGTTTAGTCTGTCCCCTTGAGCTCTAACCAGCTTGGCCTTCCCAAAATGTTTCCTATTAGACTGCATATTTGTTATATACTTATTTGCTGAGTTTTTGCCATCAGGATGTGAACTCCACAAGGGCAGAGGCTGTCTCTTGTTCTCTCCTGCATCTACAGTACTTGGAACAGAGCTAGGCAAAAGACAGGGGCTCCATCAGTACATCCGAATTAATGATTAAATGCTAGAGCAAGATGGTGGTAGGTGGGGATAAGAAGGCCTGGAAAAAGACCAGCAGTAGTTCTAAAACTTACAAGGCATCAGATTCACTGGAGGCTGGTGTGACACGCAGATTCCCTGGCCTACCTCCTAGTCAGAAATTTGGAGTCTCCAGGGTAGAGCCTGGAAATCTGCACTGACCAGCTGCTCAGGTGATTTGGATTTAGATGTGGATGTTTTGAGGATCGCACTGAAAAATACTGGACTTGCTTTATGGAAGTGGATGGATTCTTCCAGTCATACCTCCCTTCTACATGGACTTCTCTCGGCTTCTCTGAGAGTCACTTTGCAACACGCAAACACTAGACTTAATAGCTCTTCACATCTTCATAGATCACCTGGGTAAAGCCTGCACAAAATAAGTTGATAAAAAAGGGTACAATTTTCTCCAAATTACTCCACCCCAAAATGCTGCTCCAGGCTCTCCTAACATTCCTTCCCATATGTTTTACTGGCCTGCATACTACTGAAATACTTTCTACCTTTGGATCTTTACTACTTGTTACCTAATAGTCTCTGCTTCCTTGTTTCTAAATGATTTTCTGTGTTGAATTGCTCACTCTGGAGAGTAAACTTCAAGGACACAAATTGCAACTTGTGTTTTAGTGCCAGCTGTTCTATTAATGCTCTTAACTCATTGACCAATTAAACGTCACAGCTGGGCCCTGAGTAAGTGCTTGAAACATGAAATGATGACAGACACAATCCTAACAACAGCGTGCTGGAAACACAGCCTCTGGTTTTCTCCCTTTCCCTAAGGCCATGAATTGGTATAAGAAAAGAGGAATTTTCCTAGTGTTATATAACTTCCACTTTTTCTTCACTTCTCTTTTGCTTTGTTTACTAAACTATCAACAGTATCTGTCCCTAAAGGAATTTCTTCAGTTAGCTTCAGGAAGTATATGCCTACAGTAAATGTTTGGGTGGATACAGAGAAATAGGATTTTGCAGGGAGAACTAATACATTTCCTTCCACTGATTTTCTTCACATCGAAGGTGCGCAAGCAGGTCAGGTGACTTTGTGGAAATGACATTTCACTCTTGTGTCTATCACTGATGATCAAAGCAGTGGTGGGAGAGTGCAACTACCTGGCTGGAGCTGTTTTGCGAAGGTAGTGATGATGGTGGTGAGGGTGATGATGCTGGTGGCAATGATGTCACATGATGACAACGGTACTGATGGTGATGGTGTGTGTCTATGCGTGTGTGTTGCGGCAAATGGTCACATGTCATATTAAAATACTTCTTCAATAGTTTCTTATAGCCCTATAACAACATCCCAGTCTTTCCCTTCTCTGTTGTTGACCTGCCATTCCCCTAGTGTTTTGGACACTAGAAACCAACGTTGATCTTGTTTACTTATGAGAATTTTCTACCCCTACAGATTCTGCTTCTGTTGCCTCTCACATGCCTTTGCTTCTGTAATAATTCTGATCTTTAGAATTCCCCAGTCCACACATATCCTATACATCATGGGTGGCTTAAACTTTCTAAATCAGTTTCAAAAGCTTCCAATTTACCTACTGAAAAGATATGTGCTATAGTTGCATATGTGTCCACTAAAGGCTCATTTATTAAAGGTTAGGTTATCTCTCAAATTTAAATACCCAATCTAAAAATGGGCATCTGAGATGCATACACAATTCTCAGGTGATGAAATACAAATGCGAAATAAATACATGAAAAACTGTTCAACATCATTGTCCATTCAAAAAATGCAAATTAAAACAACATTGAGATATCATCTCACTCCAGAAAGAATGGCTAACAATAAGAACTTAACCAGTAACAAATGATGGAAGGGCTGTGGGGAAAAAGGAACACTTCTCCATCATTGGTGGGAGTGTAGACTAGTACAACCACTGTGGAAATCAGTATGGAGATTCTTCAAAAAACTAGGATTAGAGGTTCCATTCGACCCAGCTGTTCTCCTTCTCAGTATTTTCCCAGAAGAACTGAAAACACCGTACCACAGCACAACTTGTAATAGCTAAGTCTTATAAACAACCCAAATGCCCATCAACTGAGGAATAAATTAAAAAGATGTGGTATTTTTATACAGTGGAATACTACTCAGCCATAAAGAATGATAAACTCGAGCATTTTATAGGTAAATGGATGTAACTAGAAACTCCTAAGTGAAATAAATCAGACTTACATATGTAAGCACAGTATTGTCTAGCTAAAGTAAGAAACTGAAAGAGTAAACAAGATCCAAAAGTTATAATAGATATAGGAAAAAGGAAGGAAACCACCCAAAGGGGAATTATTTGATCAATTTTGCATGCCTGTATCTGGCAGCCTGAGCAATTACTCTGAGGATCACAATATGCAGTATAAAATGCACTGTAAAATTCCTACCATCTTCTTTTCAAATCCTGTATCTCCATGGTTCTTTTGTTGTTGCTGTCATTTTGCTTTTGTTGTTGTTTATTAATTGCTTGCTTCTTGATTTTTTGGTTTTTTCTGCTTTAAAATAAAAAATATAAAGGCTAGGTCACAGCTTATGTTCCTATTTTGGTGGGACTTTTAGGAAGGTGGCCCTAGTGGCAGGAAGTGAGGTCATCTCCTTGAAGGAGCTATCTGGAGCCTACTCTCCCTTTCTCTCTTTGCTTCTCAGCCACCATGAAATGAATGTCTTCCTCCAACACGCACGCCTGTCACTGACCCGTAGGTGACAGGACCAAGGTAGCACGGACTGAACCCTCCGAAACCACAAGTCAAAATAAACTTTTTCTTGTTTAAATTATCTCATGTATTTCATGATGATAACGAAAAGTGACTAACACAATTTACAAACTCATCAGTGTGATTGTCAAAACCTTTCAAGACAGCCTCCCTCGCTGAACTTTCTCCTATATACCAAGATTTTCCTGCCTCAAGGAATTTGTTCAGAATCTCTCTGCTTTTAGGAATGCCTTCCTAGATGTGTAGAAAGTATCTTGTATCTATAGAAATCTTATTTTGTATGTGAGAACTCACCAATGATCCATAAGAAAGCCCTTCAGTTTAGCAAATTCTCCTGGGGTATTCTTGACATTATGCAAGGTGCTGGGGACTAGCACTTCTCAGGGAGGATTAAACCAGAGGCTCTGGCCCCAGAAGGATCCACACTCTAAAAGAGAGAGTTTTAGTGAGCAGATGGTTCTAGTGTCAACATTCAGATCCCTCTAGAAGAACAAAAAAGGGGTTTATGACCCAGACCTATTTGTGAGGTAGAAATGATGGCAAGATAGATAAGATTACATAGAAGAAGTGATACTTGGGCTAAATCTTAAGAAGTAAGCAAAAGTTAAGTAAAGATTGAATACCAGGGCATGAGTCAAAGAAGAAGATGGAAGAAATAAAGGAGGATGTGGTACTAAGGTGGATACAGCACCACGAAGAAGCACAGCCAGCTACTCAGTGACATCAGGGGGACAGGTTGTATGGAGACACTGTGTTACAGGACAATTCAGTGCGAAAAGGAAGAGGGAGGGATTTTCTTTTGGTTCCCTTGTGGCTTTAGATTCTCAGTGATCAAAGTTTATCCAGTGAAGCATGAGGTCTTTATACTCCAACTAGCCATTTTGGGAAGCTGCTAGGGAGGCCAGATCCTGACTTGACAGGGAAAAATCTACAAACTCTTGTTGTCGTGAACTTAGGTGCTAAGAAACCATGGCAGGAGCCAAGTGTGGAGAAGGTTGTGGCTGATCCCAGTAGATTCCAGGGGAGAAAAGAAGACCAGCAGTGCGGCAGTAGAAGCTTTGGCTATGATGGCAGCATCTGACCTTTCCAAAAGGTGAGCATCAGTGGTCGATGATTCAGTCCATGCCCTGAACTTCTCAGTTATACTTATGCCTTCCCATGAGACCCACCTTCCATATTGCAATATCTGGTTTCAGTTTTTGGAAAACAAGGATATTACTTTCTTTTTTTGTTTGATACTGGGGATTGAACTCACGACCTCACACTTGTCAGGCAGGCGTTTATGCTGCTGAGTTAAATCCCCAGCCCAACAAGGATATTACAAAGAGAATAAGTTTGAAGAGAGCAAGTTTAATAGCAGAGAGATTATTCAAGGGCCACTGCAACGCTCTTAGCAAGAGATAATAAGCATCTTCTGAGAACAGTAATAACGGCAATAGAAAGGCAAAAAAGAACTCAGGAAAAAGAGGACTCAGGAATAAAAAGAACTCAAGAAACATTTGGGAGATAACATGGACAAGATTTGGTAATAGATCAATGCTATGGTTTGTGCTCAACACTCATGTTGAAATTTCACCCCCTCATTATTAGGTATTATAAGGTCAAACCTTAACCTGTGTCCTTTGGAGATAGAGCCTTTAGGAAATGACCAGGATTAAATAAGGTCATTAGGCTGGACTTCACATGACTGAATCCTGGAGATTTTATACGAAGAGGGAGAGGCCTGGCAGACGGGTGTTTACATGGTTAGTCTCTTACTATGTGGTCTTCTGTGTCATCTTAGGACTCTGCTGACAAGGCCCTCACCAGGTGAGATCCCCAGACCTTGTACCTTCAGAACCACGTACCCAAAGAAACATCTTTTCTTTATAAAGTAGTCTAGTTCTGGTTTTTGTTACAGTTATCAAACAGTAGAGTAATATAATGGATGTAAGGGTTGAGGCAAAATAAGGAGTTAAGGTTGATTCTCAGATTTCCACCTTGACCAACCAGAAATAAAGATAAAAATTCCAACCTCTGAACTGAAGGCATCAGAAGTTTACCAGTAACCATTTGAATCATGGGATAAGCCAAACAGTTAGGACCATAGTTTTCTAATGGCCCAAACAAAATTCACCACCAGCAAAGACCAATACTGTTAGGAAGTTTCTATATCACAGGCAATGTTTTTAAACAAGATTCTATTTTGTTTGTTTTTAAGTTTTTTTTTAAATAGATTGAGTGTCTTCTTTTATTGTATTTTAAAGTTCCTTCTTATGAAATGCCAATCTGACAGCTGCTGGAGGAAGCTATTATTTTTCATTTCACATTGCTGCCTTACAGAGTAGATTTAAAAAATAGATACATAATCACAGGACTTGAGCAGTCTTTTTTAGCTGTGAGAGTAGGAGGTAGATGGGTGTGCAAGAGGCTTTGGGTTGGTTTATTGACAGTCATGTTGCTCCACTGTCCTACCACAGTTTAAACTCCCAGCAGCAAACTGGCTTCTTGACCACAACAAAAATCATGTCGAAAGTCAGGAACTGTGGACCCATGCTTCTGCTTCCCCAGACATCTCCCTGGAGCTTGTTTTTAAAAGAACAGAATCCAGACTGGATGCTGAGCTCTCTAAGCCATGTCAAGCCACTCTTAACACTGTTTGTTTTCCTCTGTCCTCTTTGCAAGGTTGTGCTACTGTTTCTCTTTCAAATCAGGTCTTAGGAAATATATTGCAGGGATAGTTTTGGATGTGTTGACTTGAAATTTCCAGCAGCTCTTCCAGCAAGTGCTTTTCGGTTTCCATGGAAACCAGTAATGTTTTGAAGAGGCGTGACGGGTTCAGCATACTGGAGCTACCGTGGGGAGTACCCGTCAGTTGGTTAGATAAAGCGAATGGTGAAATCAGTGCATTCCACGGCCGTGTCTGACATGGTCATCTTGACCTCCTGAAGAGGGAAAAACACAATGATGAGGGTGAAGTCATGCCTGTCGGCCCACCACCACCTTGCCACCCATCCTTTTAAGTCTATATACTGTTTCTTTCTGCATCATTGAGTCATTGTTCCAACTCATTTTCAGCACTCCGGTTTCTAAGCCACCAGTGCGGCAGATGCAGTGACTGATACCTGTGTAACTTCTGTGATCATAATGCTAGGGAGATGGATCTGGTGCGGGGAGGTTACATTCCTATTGGCCGGCTCTTCTTTACTTGTGGGATTTATTCTCTAGAGCTTTAGCTTCTTTCTGCTAGCAAATTTCAGGCTGGGATAGTTGTCTCAAGAATTCAAGGCTTTTTTGTATTTGCACGTGTGGGGGAGAGAAGAGCCTGCGTTTTTTACTAACCCTGGAATTCTGTTGAAGAGATAATCTTACCTGGGGCAGAAGAAAGACCTCGGACTGTCTTATCCTGTCCTCCCATCATGGAGTCTGTATTAGAGGCCACGTATCCTCCTGGTCTTTGCCATCCCTGTGCACCTGTGCCCCTTGCCTTGAGGGCTTTCCCTGGAGAATCCCATCTGTTGACACAGGTGGCAGGCTGGAAGTGTCCAGGAATCAATACTTTCTGAGAGCAGCCCTCATCCAGGACCAATGGGAGCTGAGGGACAAATACCTCCCCCCACCCCGTGTCTTGGAGCAGGGAGACTACAGTGTGAATTCTACTCCAGCTCCCAGGGTCCTCAGCGGGGTGGGCTTCCGCCCTGCTCAGGAATTACTTGACTCATGCACATTTTATTGACTACCCCTATTCTCTGTCTCCTTTCCTTACTTGCTGATGGATGTATTGGATATATCCTGGGAGGACTTTATATATTTATCTTTATCCACTTCCCATCAATTTTTAATCGAGTTGAAATTCATAAAAAATAAAGTTAATCACTTTAAGTGAATAATTCAACAGCTTTTAATATGATTACAATATTGTACAACTCTATGTCTAATTCCAAAATATTTGCATCACCTCAAAATGTAACCGTATGCGTTGCGTGGTTAATCCCTGTTCCCTCTTTCTCCCAGTCCCTGGCAACCACTCATCTACTTCCTGTCTGTATGGATTTACCCATTCTGGATGTTTTATGTAAGTGGGATCATACCGTATATAAATTCTGGGGTCTGGATTCTTTCACTCAAGATAAAGTTTTAAAATTCATCCATATTGCAGCTGGTGTCCAATCTCATTCCTTTTTCATGACTGAATAATAGTCTTTGAATAATAATCCATTGCATGGATATACCTCAGGCTGTTTATTTATGTCTTTTAACAGACATTTGGTTTGTTGCTATCTTTTGGCTGTTATAAATGGTGCTTCTTTGGATACCTGTGGGGCAAATATTTGTTTGAGTCTATGCTTTTTCAATCCATTCCAGTCTAGTAAGTCCTTGATTTATGAACAAGTTCTGTTCCAGGAAAATTGTCTGTAGGTCAGATTTGTTTGTTACCTTAAGCCAACAAAGTGAGCCTTATACAGCACACCTGTGAAAGTCCGCAGCCCTAACCTTTGTAAGGGACCTAGAGGAGGAGTTGCCGCCTCACAAGGCAATTCATTAGCTTTGGGAAGAATCGCCTGTTTGCACAACAGCTACGCAAGAGTTCCATCTCTCCTCAACTTTACCATACTCACCTTTTTATGTGTGTGTGGTGCTGGGGATTGAACCCAGGGACTTCTGAGCTACACCCCTTGGTCTTTATTTCTTTTCTTTTCTTTTCTTTTCTTTTCTTTTCTTTTCTTGCTTTCATGCTTTCATGCTTTTTTATTGGTACCAGGGATCAAACTCATGACTGTGCGTTTGCAAGGCAGGTGCTTATATGCCACTGAGCTAAATCCCCAGCCCCTTTTATTTTCATAGAAAGCAACCCTAAGATGTCCAAGCTGCTTTCCGCCTCCTAGCTCAGCCTCCCAGAGAGCAGGTACACAAGTGTTTACCACCATGTCCAACTTCTGGTTTTGTTTTATTGTGGCCATCCCAACAGATGTGAAGAGGCAGCTTATGGTTTTTATTTTCCTTTCCTTATTTATTAGCGATATTAAGCACCTTTTACTTTGTTCTCATGGATTTTTTTATTTTGAAAAATTTCATATACATTGAGAAGTTTGAAAAAACACACACACACAGGCTACCTCCTGCATACCCTTTCCTTAGATTTATCATTTTGTATTTCCCCGAGCAATGCTTGGTTGCATCATTCAATTTGCCCCTTGTGTTGAGCATTTCCTATAAACTGGAAATGGTTTCTACAGGCCTGAATAAGTTACAGTGATAGGTTTCAACTCAGCAGCTTTAGTAGTAGGGAACATGCAGACTGTTTCCTGGGGGACAATTGTCTCATGCACACATTCCAATGGAGTCTCAGAGTCACTCTGAAAGGACTCCGTGGTTGTTTCTACCTGCTCAGACTCCATAGCCCCTTCTTCTAGCAGCACCATTTCGATTTTCTTCTTAGAAGTCACCCATCCTTCTGTCAGTCACCTCCTCACCCCAGCTCCCAACCCCAGAGGTGCACAGATTAAGGCGTGATAATCAGAGCCACAGTGATTGGTCAGGGAGAGTCATGTGATCTGGGTTGGAACAAAAAACCCAGCCCTCAGTTACCATAGTTCATGGAAAAGAAGGTTACTTTTTTTTTGAAACAAGGTTTCACTGTGCAGTTCAGGCTGACCTTGAACTCATTTTGTAGCCCAGGCTGGCCTAATTTGCAGCAGTCTTCCTGCTTCAGCCTCCCGAGTGCTGGGATTACAGGCGTGTACCACCATGCCCAGATGAAGGTTACATTTTTGTAGAACTCACTGTTCTTTTATGTACACTAAAGAAAGCACTGCCAAAAAATTATAACATACCTCAATTATAAGCTATATGTTGATTTCCAAATGTTTGCATATGAAAAGGAAAAGGGTGTCATGGATTGCTGATCTCACTCCCTGGGGCAGCAGCCCTGTGCAGACCGAGCAGGTTCCCTGGGGACAGCTCCCTAGTCCTAAGCCTTCCAGCCTTTTTTCCAGGGGCGCGGACACACGCATTGCGAGGCCACTGGTCCGAGTTGAAGATGCACAGTGAACAGACCCAACCTCTCCAGACTTGCAGACAAAGCCCCGTGCTCACTTACTTTTGTGGCTTTAATTTGAAGTGTCCCCCAAAGACTTGTGAATTGAGAGCTGGGCCCCCAACTCAGCAGTGTTCAGAGGGGTGATGTAGCTATGCACTTATGATTTACAGCTGAATGGGCTGGCAGGAGGCAATGCCAGTTGGAGAAAGTAGGTCACCAGGGACTTGCTTTTGAAAACACTTTTCTCAGGTTCTCTCCTTTTGTCTCTGTTTTCTGGCTGCCATGAACTGAGCAACTGTCCTCCATCCCTTCCGCCACGATGCTCCTGCCTTGGAGCCAACCAGCCATAGACTGAAACCTTTAAAACCACCAGCCGAAATCAACCTCTCCTGCTATAATCTTTGGGTACCAGGTGTTTTGTTCTAGTGATGGAAAGTTGACTAATGCCTTACCCCTTTTCCATGCCAACTAGATCTTCTGTTTCCTTGAACTTACTGGGCTGTAGGGACCCATTACACAGCAGGGAGCAGCACTTAGAGGCTGCTATCCAGGTCCCAGAGGTGGCTATGGGACAGCTGAGGAGCTGTCGTAGGAGTGAGCATGGTGGTTAGGCCATGGCCAGCCCTGGAGAACAGCATCTTCCATCCCCAAATCTCCAGGCTTTGGGCACAGGGATTAGACCACTGGAGGGGTGACCACTTAGCTGTGTGACACTCGCTGAATTATTCAGCCTCCCTGAGCCTCAGCTTCCCATATGCTAGTTTGTTATCTACAAAATTGTGGGGAGGGTTAAACAAGGCCATCTCTATGGCTTGTCACAAAGCCACAGTGCTTAACTCTGATTAGCTGTCATCCATTAGTCCTGAGCTGTCAGCCGCTCCTCAGGCATCCTGGGCAGCCTGAGCCCAGGGTATCAGCTCCTCTGCTGTGCTTTTAACACCCGCCCCCAGAATCTTTTCACAGCTTCGTCTCACTCTCCACTCCCTCTCAAGTCACTCCCATAAGCTCACATGTAAATTGTGACCAAAGAGGGATTTGTGACAACAGTCTTGGCAGATTAGGAGGCTGCAGGGTGCATGGCTGCGCACGGGTGTTGACAGAATCCAGAATCCAGTATTCTTCCAGAGGGTCACTTTGGGCTTGACAGTGGGCCCAGGACTCCACTGGGGACTTCTGCAGCCTTGCAGCATGTGTGTTTCAAAGAGCAACAATGAAGCTTGATCCCAAGCACTGCTATTCCCAGGGGGCAAACCTTGCTCTTTTTACTTGAATTTCAAAGGTCCTCAGATTTTTTTCCAAACATGTTTTGCGCAGAGGTGGACATGAGAGAAAGCCAGGCGTGAGAATATGCATGGCAGATTGCTGGGCAGCCGGAGATATGAGCAGCCGGATGAGTCTGGGAAGATGGAGCAGGGGGTGGGGTGAGGTGGTGGTGGAGGTGGGGGCACAGACAGAGGCCGAAAGAGAAACTGAGGAACGGGGAGAAGGGCTTAGGAAAAGCCCAAAACAGGGAGAGGGAAGGAGAGAAGGAGGGAAAGTGGGAAAGA